>JALPQI010017337.1:0-26235 GCA_025490895.1 Thaumatotibia leucotreta
ATTGGCAATTAATGATTTCGCAACCATTTCATTTCCCAACCCCATAGTTGAGAAATGAGAATTACCCACTAGTTGGGTTAGGTTATAGGTTGGATTATACAAAGTGAAGGGTCTACGGAAAGAACATGTTTAGTCAATTCAAATTACAGAAGGAAAAACCACCTTACTTTTAACAGAATAAGCCCTGATTTAAATTATTTGTATTTGTATTTGTATTTGATTTTTTTGAAACACTGGACGTTTTTTCCGTGGACCCTTCAAGTTGGGAAATGAAATTCGGCCAAATGACACTTCCGCGAAAAGTTGGTTGGGAAGTGAAATTCGGCAAAACATTTTTCGAGCCTTTTGAGCCACTGTTTAAACGAAGGAGTTTAAACGCAATTGGATGAGAAAAAGAGAGAGAAGGAGGAGGCGGAGGGAGGGAGGGAGAGCGATTGAGTGCGTGTGAGAGAGAGACAGAAAGTAGGACAGAGTAAATAGAGAAATAAACGTACCTGAACCCGCGCCATCTCTGCCGCCGGATCGTCAACCAGCCGTTCCCCGTTAACCAGTAATAGACTATCCCTCGGAAACCGTTTGAGCCACCGTTTTAGCGGACGCGTATATACGCCGAGACGCACGGGCGGCCACGAGGCCGCGACGGCGCACATAGGAGTATATGCATTAAAAAACCGCTTAAAAGTCGAAATAGCTAAATCAGTCAAATTCACCGCCTATCGTGTTTTTTACATTCCTGACTAACCGGTCCACCTGATAAAAGGCTTAAAATCTCTTACCCCTCACGAATCCCTGAGCAAGATCGGTCGGAACCTAGATATTGCTACATGTGTACGATTTTGTTCTCGGCGATTTCATCTTTGCAAAGTTTACTTTTTGTCGTGGTATTTTTATATGGCCGCGGATTGAAAAAAAAGCTTTTGAACCTGGAAGAAGAAGGTATGTACTTTATTATTCTGCAATAGTTTTTGAATATCGGTTATAAATAATATATTTAAAACCTGGTTAATTTGCGTAGTTAAATGTCGATATTTTTACTATAAAAATTTAAGACAATCGTGTTTTTGTTTATGTGTCGGGACTTGGCAACTTAGTTTTTTTAGATCGAAATAATGTTAAGGTCTATTTACATCGATTGTATAAGAAAAACTGTCCGCTTACGTCCGCCATTTAGATTTTCAGTAGGTTAAAGTTACAGCGTCATAAACATAAATTTTTTGAATGTCATACTTTGTTGGTTTTCGTTACAGATTTTTTTAGAAATGTTTCAAGAATTTGGTTAACGAATATTATTCAGCATAATGCAAGCATGTAAGGGAAAGAAAACAGGATTTTTTTTTCTTTTTTTTTGAAGAAAGACTGATTGGAATTACTAATTATCGTGAGAGAACCCAGCGCTCCCAGGCTACGCAATGGAAAAGTGTAACATAAAAACGACCTGCGAAGGCCGAAGGCCGAGGTTCGCACAGGACCCAAGGCCTGGAATGTTTCCCGTCCCGCGTTCGCCTGCTAGGCCGAAAACCGTGCTGCGGGAGATTCCAATGCCCGGCGATACCTACAAACATATCAAACCCCCATGCAATTCCCTGCACAAATGTTAAGGCACAACTTTGACAACTCAGACAAAAATATATTTCCTGGCCTGCCCCCCACAAGAAGAGGCCGCAATGCGCATAATACTATTTTTTAGGGTTCCGTAGTAAACTAGGAACACTTATAGTTTCGCCATATCTGTAGCATAGCGCAATGGCCGTTAATACTAGAAATTAGCAATTTGGCACAGATATACATATTATTACATATTAATCACATACAATTTTTTCTTATAATTTGTCGTAAAGTGGGGATGATTTTTTTATTTTGTTGAAATCCTATAGTGTGGGGTATCGTTGAATAGGTCTTTCAAAAACAATAAGGGACCCAGAAGAAAGTTGTTTTATAAAATAAATATTTTCGGAGATAACCGCTTCAGAATAAAAAAAATTGGTCTCCCCCCCCCTCAAACTTTTGATCCGTGGGTCCAAAAATATGAAAAAATATAACGAACCGTGGGCTCATAGAATACTTTAAAATAAACCTATTTCGAACATAATCGCCCCATCCGTTTTTGACTAACTACGGAACCCTACATTGAACATGGCCCGACATGCTCTTGGCCGGTTTGAAATATATAATTACAATCAAATTCTTTGTTTTATTCCTTAAAATCCTCAAAAAACCAATGAAATATTTTTAAACGGTTTTATGATTGAAATACTCCTATGTGCGGCGCCACCCCAAGTACTGTTACTATGACTAGCTAGAGAGAGGGAAGAAGAGAGAGAGAGAGAGAGGAGGGAGGGAAAGAGAGGGAGAGAGAGAGAGTGTGAGAAAGAGAAAATAGGACTGAGTAAATAGAGAAATAAACGTACCTGAACCGTTTGAGCCACAATTTTAGTGGACGCGTATATACGCCGAGACGCACGGGCGGCCATAAGGCTACGACTGCGCCACCCCAAGTACTGTTACTATGACTAGCTAGAGAGAGGGAAGGAGGGAGAGGGAGAGAGAGAGAGAGAGTGAGAGAGAGAGGGAAGGAGGCGGAGGGAGGGAGGGAGCGAGAGAGAGATTGTGTGTGTGTGTGTGAGAGAGAGAGACAGAAAGTAGGACTGAGTAAATAGAGAAATAAACGTACCTGAACCCGCGCCATCTCTGCCGCCGGATCGGCAACCAGCCGTTCCCTAGCTAGAGAGAGGGAAGGAGGGAGAGAGGGAGAGGGGGGGGGGGAGAGGGAGAGAGAGAAAGTAGGACTGAGTAAATAGAGAAATAAACGTACCTGAACCCGCGCCATCTCTGCCGCCGGATCGTCAACCAGCCGTTCCCTAGCAAGAGAGAGGGAAGGAGGGAGAGAGGGAGAGGGGGGGGGAGAGGGAGAGAGAGAAAGTAGGACTGAGTAAATAGAGAAATAAACGTACCTGAACCCGCGCCATCTCTGCCGCCGGATCGGCAACCAGCCTTTCCCTAGCTAGAGAGAGGGAGAGAGAGAGGGGGGGAAGGAGGAAGAGACAGAAAGTAGGACTGATTAAATAGAGAAATAAACGTACCTGAACCCGCGCCATCTCTGCCGCCGGATCGGCAACCAGCCGTTCCCTAGCTAGAGAGAGGGAGAGAGAGAGGGGGGGAAGGAGGAAGAGACAGAAAGTAGGACTGATTAAATAGAGAAATAGACCGTCGTCGATGTGTGAGTGCCAAGGGAATACTACTGTATTAATCAGCTGCTTAAAATAATGAAATTAAGTCGTTAAAACTTACTGGAGTGGACAAAGTTTGCTAAAACTAACAGCACAGTCACCGGCTTTCAAGGAAAACATCTCAGACGCGCTCAGGTGAGCAGAACTATCAAAATAATTGCACAAAATCGATAACGAAGAATAACGGTTCATTTGTAAACACACGCACACATGAACAATTTCAAAATAACAGCTTAAACTAATTAGAAAACTTTAGAAAATAAAAGGTATCAGCATAATTTAACACCGGTTGAGTTATACGTTGTCAACTTGTCGCTTGTACGTTGACATTGACACTTGACTTGACGTATGCGTTCAGAAACTACAAACGTTTACAGAGCTAGCTGTTGCTGTCATCTACCTGGCTAAGATTACTTCAGAGCTCGTATCACAGAAAAATTAATATGAGTAAGCTAAAATGCATAAATTGCCAAACTGAGATAAAAGGAAAGGAGTATTTAAAATGTCACGTGTGTAGCAAACTTTTCGATCTAAAGTGTGCCAAAGTCACATCAAAAAAATTCCAAAGTATGTCTAAAGATGGAAAAATCGTATGGGCATGCCATAAATGCAAAACCAGTGATATGCACTATAAGCCACGTAGCTCCGACATGGTACAGTCTCCCATCATAAAAAATAACACACATATGAAAAATGTGTCTGTAAACGACAAGTTGTCATCAACTTCAACATCATCATCAGTGTCGTCAGTGGACAGTTTCAAGCCTATCCTTGATACTCTTGTGAGAGAAAATGTGACGATAAGAGGAGAACAACCCGCACAATATGGTCATAAGTCCGGAGATACCCTGTCGGACACTGATTCCGAAGACAACTTTATTCAGTCTAACACTTTGCTAAATGATACAATTCATAGCTTGCCAAATATTTTAGACAGTGACCGAGACCCTGAACTAGACTCTGAAATTGTCAATCTTTCAACTCAGCTGGCTAGTGCTCATGAAGAGATTGATCGTCTTAATTGTGATATAGTTACGTTACAAAAAAAGTTAATTGAACAGGAAAAAAAACTTGAACTATACAAAAAACTACTTACGCAAAAGGGAGCAATTAGGAAACCAACTCCTATTAAAGCACGCATGAGTAGAACGAAATCAGTTGACTATTTGGATAGTGATGATGACACGCCCCAAAATATTACACCTATACTTTCACCTGCAACTTTAAAGCAATTTAAACCAGATGTTAATAATATTGAGAAGAGTAGAACACCAGATCAGATAATAAATATTATGAAGGAGGCAACAGACAACAATGTACATGAAGGTGAAACATCAAAAAAAAGGGTAAAAACGCCAGCCACCGGTCAAATGCCAATCAATAAAACAAATAAAATTGCGGTTATCAGCGCGAATAAGCACAACAAAATTCTTCCCATCTTGCAAGATTGCTACGAAAAGTCAGCCATCTGTCATTATTTGATTCCGGGCGGAGGAATACACCAGCTTTTAAATAACATTAATAATCACCTTCAAGATTTTACCCGCAATGATCACTGTGTAATTCTGATAGGAGAAAGTGACTTCGCAAAAACAAATGATTACATTAACCTTGTACAATACATGAAGAAGACACTTGAAAGCATCAAACACACTAACGTCATATTATGTGTCCCGACTTATATATGTGGAGCTCAGGTCTACAACTATAGAGTTGAACTATTTAATACTCTACTTAACTTGGATGTTCAAACCCATAAATACGCTCTTTACTTTGACTCAAATCTGGATTTATCATTGGATATGTTCTCTGCCTATACGGGTAAAATAAAGAATACTGGAATAAGAAATATTTTTCAGAATATTAATAATATAATAGAAAAAACAAAAGAAAATGAATACCCAGTAAAAGACGTATTTTTTCGTCCCCAAACAGGACTATAGCGTATTTGAACAGTCTCCGATGATAACTATATGTACTAGCATAACAGTGATGCATCAAAACATAAATGGTTTGTTAAATAAAGGTGATATGCTGTATCTTAATCTGCAGGACGTCAATGATCTGGACAAGCTAGTTGATGTTGTATGCATCACCGAACATAATATGAAAGCTGGAGACGAAGTACACTTCAAGATGCCAAATTATGAGCTAGCAGCCCATTACTCCAGATCTAACAGAAACGGCGGATCATGCATACTGATACGGAACATTTATAAGTATAAGATTCTTAGTGATATAATGACGCAAAGTGTTCAGAACTTAATTGAATTATCGGCAATAGAAATAATTGATTTAAATGTAATTGTAATTTGTATTTATAGAGTGCCAAAAGCAAATGCTTCAGCAATTAATTTATTTTTTGACAGATTGATTAATATTCTGAATAATGTATGTTTTAAAAGTAACAAGATCATAATTTGTGGAGACTTTAATATTGATTTACTAAAAAGTACAACAATTTCCACAGAATTCAAAAATGTAATTGCTGGCTATAATCTTAAATTTGGAATAAATAAGCCAACAAGATTAAAAAGTAACACTTGCATAGATAATGTCATACACAATATCCGCGGTAGTACTTGCAAGGTGCTTGATCTTGGTATGTCGGACCATACTGCGCAACTAGCTAATTGCCCGGTCAAAAAATCATGCATCCTTCAATGCTGGTTTATCCATCGTAGAGATTATTGTAGTAGAAATGTAGTAAAATTTATTGAATGTATTTGCAACCTATCTTTTAGTGAGACACTTGCTTCAAATGACGTGAACAGCGCTTACGAAAGTTTTATTGATGACTTCAAGTTATTTTACGATTTGTGTTTTCCCTTAAAAAGGATTAAAATTACGAAACTCAAAAAACCAAAATGGGTGAGTAAAGGGATTCGAAAGTGCTGTAAGCGCCGAAGACAAATGCTTTGGAAATTTAGGATGAGCTTAAACAATGAAGATAAAATGGCGTTTAGGACATATTCTCATAGATTGAAAACAATTTTGAAACTTACAAAAAGAGTGCAAAATGACAATTATATTAAGAAATCTCAAAATAAGGGGAAAGCAACGTGGAATGTCATAAATAACAATAAGACAAATTTTCCCACTGAGGATATTGAGTGTATAAATGATAAAGGACAAATTCTCAATAACGCCAGTGCAATATCCAACGCTTTTAATAATTATTTTATTGACTCAATTAACGACATTGCTACAAATACCATTGATTCCTATTCCAATTTATGTACACTTAATAATTTATCAAATTCATTTTTTATGCCACCAACCACACCAAATGACATACTTAATATAATTAATTCTTTAAAAAATACTAAGAGTACTGGATATGACGATATCGACACTAAGATCTTAAAAAGTGTAGGACATATAATTGCGCCAATTATTTGTCATATAATGAATCTGTGCATAGAAAATGGTGTGTTTCCCAACAAATTAAAGGTTACTAAAATTAAGCCACTGTTCAAAAAGGGTGATAAAACGGAAATGGCTAATTATAGACCAATAGCATTATTATCTGTACTGTCCAAAGTGTTTGAGAAGGTGCTTTATGTAAAGATATATAATTACTTCGAATCTAAAGAATTATTCACCTCTGAACAAAAAGGTTTTCGTAGAAATAGGTCTATCAATGCAGCCATATATGAACTAGTATCAAGAGTATTGATAAACATGGATAAGCGTATACCAGTATCAGCTATATATATGGATATGACTAAAGCCTTTGATTGTGTACACCCTGACATCTTAATAAACAAACTAGCAAAGTATGGAATCAGAGGAAACATACTGAACCTAATTAAATCATATATCAGTGACAGGACACAATATACAGTTATAACGAAAATGTGTCATACAACAAGAACCGAGGTAATTTTCATGTCTCAGACTAGAAATACATTTTTTGGAGTACCTCAAGGTAGCATTTTAGGGCCTCTGCTCTTCCTCATTTATATAAATGATTTACCCAAAGCTACTGAGCATCCTATGGTTCTCTTTGCGGATGACAGTACAGCCATATTTACTGGAACAAGTCTAAATACTTATGATATTGAAATAAATAATGCTCTTCATTCTATAATAACATGGCTCAATAATAATAATTTGAAAATAAATATTGAAAAAACAATGATTATGAGTTTCAAACAACGGAAGAATATCGTCGCCGTAGAGCGAAAAGTAACCAAATCAGTCATTGGTCATTTTGAGTTATGAGGGCTTAAAGAAAAAAATAATAAAAAAAATTCTACTGAAATTATCTAAATATAAAATTGTGGTTTTATACGTGTTTATTCATTGGGAACTGCTATTGTTTAGGCTCAAAATGGATTTATATTATTTACACTAACGATTTAGGAGCTATAGGCGATAATTAAATTTTGCCCTTCAATATTACACCTTTAGTCAGCCTCCGTAGCTTAGTTGGTAGTGACCCTGCCTACGAAGCAGGAGGTTCCGGGTTCGAATCCCGGCGAGGGCATTATTTGTGTATTTATTTATCACAAATATTTGTTCCTTGGTCATGGTTGTATATGTATTTAATTTAAGTATCTATATGTATCTATCTATTATATATATCGTCGCCTGGTACCCACATCACAAGCCTTAATTGAGCTTACCGTGGGACTAGGTTGATTTGTGTAAGATGTCCCAAGATATTTATTTATTTATTTATTTATTTATTTATTATGACTTAGTGATTTTTTGAACGAAGTTAATGATTATTTGCTCACATTTTAGTGCATCTAGATTTAACTTAGTGAAGTTAGTTGAATAACGACTGCTATAATAAAGTGAAAATGTGTGTTAGTGAAAAGCTACATACATATTTTTTTTCGAATCTGCTTAATATTTAGCGTTTAACTCTCGCGCTTGAATCACGACACATAATATGTAAACGTAATGGACATTATTTTATGTGTAACGAGAGGGAAATCCCTGCTAAATATATATTTTTGGAAATCCGACACTAAAAAATGTCAGCTTGAATGCCCGAAGTGTCTCAAATGGACGTGTTATTCATACAATACCTTAGATAACAGAGATCTGACAATAAGGAATATATCAATCAATTTGGTTTATTGAGAAAGTCAAGGTAAAATTTTTATATTGTACACATTATACAAGTCGAATTTCAAGACTATAAAATATAAACTCATACTGTGAGTCGACCAACCGGAGGACCGCAGGTCTGACGGAAAGTCCGACGCGAACCGAGGGCCTAAAGGGTCAATCCATGCAGTCTATCAACCGGAGAGTCATAGACTCGACGGCACTATGGCACGCACTACGTGAACCGGAGGGACTCACACTCTCCGTCTATCAACCGGACGGCCGCAAGCCCGACGGCACGCTCTACGCGAACCCGAGGAGTATACTGATACTCTCAGTCTTATCAACCTGATGACTGCAGGTCCAACGGCACGTCCTACGCGAGTCATTCACGCTGTGAGTCTATGAGCTGGAGGGCCGCACGCCCGACGGCTCGCCCTGCGCGATCCACTCACGCTGTCACTATCAGCTGGAGGGCCGCAGGCCCGATGGCTCGCGCTACGTGAACCACTCACGCTGTCACTCTATCAGCTGGAGGGCCGCAGGCCCGACGGCTCGCGCTACGCGAACCACTCACGCTGTCACTCTATCAGCTGGAGGGCCGAATGCCCGACGGCTCCCGCTACGCGAACCACTCACGCTGTCACTCTATCAACTGGACGACCGCAGGCCCGACGGCTCGCCCTACGCGAACCACTCACGCTGTGAGTCTATCAGCTGGAGGGCCGCAGGCCCGACGGCTCGCCCTACGCGAACCGCACACGCTGTCACTCTATCAGCTGGAGGTCCGCAGGCCCGACGGCTTGTCCTACGCGATCTACTGACGCTGTCACTCTATCAGCTGGAGGGCCGCAGGCCCGACGGATCGCCCTACGCTACGCGATCCACCCAAGCTGTCACTTTATCAGCTGGAGGGCCGCAGGCCCGACGGCTCGCTCTACGCGAACCATTCACGCGGTCACTTTACCAGCTGGAGGGCCGCAGGCCCGACGGCTCGCCCTACGCGATCCACTCACGCTGTCACTATATCAGCTGGAGGGCCGCAGGCCCGACGGCTCGCCCTACGCTACGCGATTCACTCACGCTGTCACTTTATCAGCTGGAGGACCACAGGCCCGACGGCTCGCTCTACGCGAACCATTTACGCGGTGACTCTATAAGCTGGAGGGCCGCAGGCCCGACGGCTCGCCCTACGACTCACGCTGTGAGTCTATCAGCCGGAGGGCCGCAAGCCCGACGGCTCGCCTACGCAATCCACTCACGCTGTCACTCTATCAGCTGGAGGGCCGCAGGCCCGACGGCTCGCCCTACGCGAACCACTCACGATGTCACTCTATCAGCTGGAGAGCCGCAGGCCCGACGGCTCGCCCTACGCTACGCGATCCACTCACGCTGTCACTTTATCAGCTGGAGGGCCGCAGGCCCGACGGCTCGCTCTACGCGAACCATTCACGCGGTCACTCTATCAGCTGGAGGGCTGCAGGCCTCATAAAAGGGCTCAATGTCACCCAAAGGGCAATGGAGAGCGCTATTCTAGGAGTCTCTCTGCGATGCGGATTAGAAATGAGACCATCCGCAGCAGAATCAAAGTAACCGATATAGCTCTTCAAATCGCTGAACTGAAGTGGCAGTGGGCGGACCTCGTTGCGCGTGGAACCGATGGCCGTTGGGGTGGTAAGGTTCTCGAGTGGCGGTCACGTACCGGAAGGCGCAGCGTGGGTAGGCCCCCCACAAGGTGTGGGGGGCCTACCCACGCTGACCTGGTGAAGGTCGCTGGATGCAGGTGGCACAGGGCCGGTCCTTGTGGCAATCTTTGGGGGAGGCCTTTATTCACAAGTGAACGTCTTTCGGCTGATATGATGATGATGATGATGATAATGAAATCCGTATGCTTCTACCAAATATCTTAAGCAGTACTTCAAAATCGGCATAACGCTAAACCTAGCGGTTGTGGCAGGCAGTAACACTGGAGTATCAGATTTGAGGAGTTGGACGTTAGTATTAAATTCGCATATTTCTACTTAAGTAATATCTAAAGAACTTCTTTAAAACCAAGATATCGATAAAAGATAAACCATGCGGTTATTGTAGGCAGTACTGCAGCATCAGGAGTGAGGAGTTGGAAGTCAAAATCAGGCTGTTAGTATTTGATTATGCCAAACATGCTATACATTCATTTTCACGTGTCTAACACACTCGGTTAAGGCAAGCAGTACGTCTGCAGCATCAGGCTTTGAGGATACAAGGATACAAATATTATAATGTTGCATTGTCTTGGGGACTTGATAAGAGTTCCAAATTTCATCGATTTTGGTGCAGTAAAAGTGGTCGAAAAGTCGATCACAAGATTTGAAGCATCGACGACAGTTGATACGCGGTGAAGTTAATAAAAACCGTTTAATAATAAAAAGTAACCACACGTATATCACAGTCGACTCGTTCATGCGCAAGGACTGGCAGGGCGACGCGGCGGGGGAGTCGGAGTGGTCGGCATCGGCGCGGGGGCCTGCGGCACTGGGCGAAAAGTCACTAACTTGCGAGCGAAATTCCATTAAATCACGTCGGCGTACAGTACAGTCTTTAATGTAAAATTAACTAAATATGATTAGTTATTGTATTCTGTATTGTTTTATAGGGTAATACTCATTAAAACTGTTTAATTAATTATCGCTTTGGTTATATGATATCTACATTGCCTTACCACTATGAATAAAAAATAACTAAAAAGAGTTAGTTATTTTTCGCTTCCACACTTTTGACATATTAGGTATTCAAAAAGAAACTAAGTAAATTAAGTGACTTTTTGAATAAGGTTCTTCGTGGTTAAGTAGTTTAGTTATACTGAGGGAAAAAATACCTAAAATGATTTAGGTACACCCATAAATAAGTTACAAGAAGTTTAAAAATGTATAACGGAATTAGGTATTTTTCGACTAAAATATTGAATCCGAAGTGAGTTTTTGGTTAGTTCTTTAACTTTTTTAAATTGAAACTATGATCGCTATTGCTACTGCGATAAGACTGAAATTTAGAGAAAAAAAATGCGATTTTGATGACATATATAAGTAAATTTTGGGCATTTTTTGATTTGGTGACTTTTCGCTCTACGGCGACGATATGTTATTACCCGATATTAAATATAAGGAGCAACAAATTATTGAAGTGGAAAACACAAAATTTCTAGGACTTTTTCTGAATAGTAATATGAATTGGAAGTGTCACATTGAAAATTTATGTATGAAATTAAGTAGATTCTCTTATGCACTATATATGTTAAACAAGGTTACTAGCCAACATATTGTAATAACGGCTTATCATGCATATGTTTCTTCTGCTCTTCGCTATGGCATAATTTTCTGGGGAAACTCAACACACTGGCACTTGGCATTCAAAGCACAGAAAAAATGCGTTAGAGCCGTATGCCATCTGCTGCCAACAGTCTCATGTAAGCAATACTTCATTGATTTAAAAATCTTGACTTTTCCCTGCTTGTACATATTTGAACTTACAATTTTTGTCAAATCCCATCCCAATTTGTTTCGAAATATGACCAGTGAACGACTGAAAGATATGATCTGTGCTCATCCGTCAAGAACTGCTCTCGTGTCTAAAAGTGTCCTTGGTATGGCACCAAGAATTTACAATAAATTACCTGAAAATCTCAGGAAAATCTGTGACATACATCTTTTTAAAAAAGCAGTGAAGGAATTTTTAATCACAAAGGCATACTATTCATGTGCCGAATTCTTGAATGAAAATAGATTATAAATTTATTATTTAGTAAATGTATTTGAAATTTGACAAAGGTAATGCAATTAATGTTTAATGGGTATTCTTTATTAGCTTATGTTGGTTGTGATTATTATTTATATTTTTTTTTTGACCCTTAGAAAATGATTTTTGTTTATTGTTATTGTAAAAACTGTTAGTTTAGTGCATGTGTTTTATAGACTAAAATAAAAACATGTGCATGCCAAGCAAAATCATTCGTATGCCCATGGCTTGGGTACGACATAGCTGAACAAATCTACCTAACTTACCATCTTCTACAATTTAATGTTGTAAAACTACCTATGATCAACGAATAAAGTATTTGATTTTGATTTTGATTTTGAAATAAACGTACCTGAACCCGCGCCATCTCTGCCGCCGGATCGGCAACCAGCCGTTCACTAGCTAGAGAGAGGGAGAGAGAGAGGGGGGGAAGGAGGAAGAGACAGAAAGTAGGACTGATTAAATAGAGAAATAAACGTACCTGAACCCGCGCCATCTCTGCCGCCGGATCGGCAACCAGCCGTTCCCTAGCTAGAGAGAGGGAGAGAGAGAGGGGGGGAAGGAGGAAGAGACAGAAAGTAGGACTGATTAAATAGAGAAATAAACGTACCTGAACCCGCGCCATCTCTGCCGCCGGATCATCAACCAGCCGTTCCCCGTTAACCAGTAATAGGCTATCCCTCGGAAACCGTTTGAGCCACCGTTTTAGCGGGCGCGTATATACGCCGAGACGCACGGGCGGCCACGAAGCCGCGACTGCGCCACCCCAAGTACTATTCACAATGGCTAGCTCTTCGAAACGCGGCAGTGAAGGGGATTTGCTGAAAGAATAGTACATTGTGCATCAAGGGAGATAAGGGCATTTTCACTTCTAGAGACACTCAATTAGCTTAACTCTCACAAAAAAGTTAACTTCGATGTCAGCTTTGTAATGCAAGCATGAAATATTTACGTAAATTCACTTTGTTCGTGTTTTTAAATATAAAAAATGCAATAGCATATACGCATATTCTTTCTGGATTAAATGATAAAAAAATATTTTTGTTAATATTTAATGCTTGATTGTCGTTACAAAGCTGACATCGAAGTTAACTTTTTTGCGAGAGTTAAGCTAATTGGGTGTCCCTAGAAGTGAAAATGCCCAGAAGTGTCTTTTAATGACTCGCGTTAGTATTCCGCTTATCGACCAATGATGCATAATAATGTTTTTCATCACACTTGCCGACAAAAAAAATAGTTTTAAGACAAAATATTATCAAATGTCATACTGACATTTCTATTAGTCCCTAGGGAATACCATACCACTTTTCTATTACTCCTGCTACGCATGCAAGCAATGGCGCGCTTAGACAGCAAGTGTGATGAAAATATTCATTTATTCAAAAGGCATTTCAATCAGCAATTTATGACCATGTCATCCAAGAGATTTACAGTAAAAAATTAACCCTCTTATTCATAAACATCTCTAAATTTAGCATTGCGGATAAGTGTTTGTCCCTTTCGGTCTTATCAATATGTAAATAGAGGAAAAAAGAGAAACAATACGTAGGATGCCCTGAAAATTTCGGGAATTTAATACTTAGGAACGTATATTTGACATGTGTTATACCTCTTTTTTACAAGCATAGTCTCATTATTCGAAAACACTGGCCACTTAGAAAAAAAAAACAATGTCCGATTTTCAATTGTTTTTTAAAGTCGTTGAGTCGCTGGTGAAAATGGAGCTGTCCCGCGAAAGTTTTAGAGCAATGATTTATTATGACTTTAAAAGTGGATTAACACAACAACAATGTGGAGACCGATTAACTATTGCTTTTAGTAGTGAAGCACCTTCAAAGACGACCATATACAGGTGGTATTCGGAATTCCAACGTGGCCGTGTGTCTCTTGCGGATGACGTACGTGAGGGTCGACCGAAAACGGCCGTTACCGATCAAAACATCGATGTTGTCCGCCAACTGATAAAGGAAGATAGGCATGTTACATATCGGGAGATTCAGGAGACTTTAGGCATTGGAATGAGTCAGGTACAAGTTATTTTACAACAAGAGTTGGGCGTGCGGAAGTTATTTTCCCGGTGGATTCCTCACTTGTTATCTGACGACCAGAAAACGGTACGTGTCAATTGGTGCCGCAAAACTTTAGAAAGATTTAATGGAGGAAGCTCAAATGCCGTTTTTAGTATTGTGTCAGGTGACGAATCATGGATTTACGCATATGAGCCTGAATCGAAAAACCAATCTCGAGTTTGGGTTTACGAAGACGAACCGAAGCCGACAAAAGTTGTTCGTTCTCGCAGCACGATCAAAAAAATGGTAGCCACGTTTGTCTCCAAATCGGGTCACGTGGCGACTATCGCTCTTAAAGATCGAAGAACTGTCAATGCCGATTGGTATATAGGCGTTTGTTTACCGATTGTTTTTGCTGAACTGCGAAAAACTAACCCTCACCGCCGTATTATACTACACCATGATAATGCCAGCCCTCACACCGCTCAGAAAACAGACGACTATCTGAAGGGCGAAAACGTCGAATTACTGGACCATCCTCCGTACAGCCCCGACCTAAGTCCCAACGATTTTTTTACTTTCCCGAAAATAAAGAATCGGTTGCGTGGTCAGCGTTTTCAGACCGCGGAAGAAGCAGTCGACGCTTATAAAATTGCCATTTTGTCAACCCCCACTTCAGACTTCAATAACTGTTTTAAAAACTGGTTTCAGAGAATGAAAAAGTGTATTAAACACAAAGGAGAATACTTTGAAAAACAATAAAAGTACTTTTATTTCATTAAAATACGTATTTTTTCCGATTCCCGAAACTTTCAGGGCAACCTACGTAGTTAGCGGCTTGCTAAGTTAGGAGTCGTTTATTAACAGTGGCCGGATATCCCGGTGCAACACCAGGGGATTCCAAGTAGAAAAGTTAATATGGATATGACCTAAATTCCCGGGTTTAGTTTGAAAAAAAAAATATAGATCTGATAGGTATACTTAAAAAGGCAGCTCAAATTGCGAACATAAACGAAATCTTTGGGCGTTTTCACAAACCGTTGTTCAAAACACTTTTTTTTTAATTCGGACAATTTTGGGCTTGTTCGACTCAGGATCACGAGCTCTTTTAATTCTGAAGTGTCTCTTTACAAATTTGCTCCACTGACATTCGTAGAAGTGGAAAGGACTTTTTCGGCGTACAAATAGATTTTAGATGTGAAAAGGAATCGATTGAAAATAGAGAATCTAGAGAAAATAATTATATGCTATTTTAACTTTATAGAACCTAGTAAGCCATAATTCTTTCATAAAATACATATATTTACTCTTAATGTGTCTGCATAGGTGTGTCAAGTCTTCATGCTTAAAAATGTTTGATTTTATGTTACATACACGAGGATGTTTAATCCGTAACCAGGTATATTTTTTCTAACTTAGTAATTGATGACCTCAGGAAGACCATGTACCATTCAGTGGTTATTGGATACAATTTTTCTTTAACTTTAAATTAATAAAATTTTGAGGTATCCGCGGGAGACCTCATCTAAAATGTTTAATTTAGGCTGGGTATGGATATTGTTTTAATCCTGATCACGGATTAAAATAATCGTGTATTATATGATATTTCTGTTTTTTTTTTACGTTCGCAATTTCTAGAAGTGGAACCTATTGTGCCTTAGTAAAAAGCTTCTATTTTTAAAGCTAAACTCTTTTATTTGAGAATATTCATACCAAAAGGTTATTTGGTACTAAGGTCAATATTAAACAAAATTTATAACCTATCTTTTAAAATAATTGTCGAAATCGCATAATAATAAACGCTTGTATGTACATGCACTTATTTTGCGTTACAAAATATTACTAAACTTTACTGGATGTAATTTTGTGGAATCCCGTGGTATATACATATTATTATAATGTTTGAGGTCATTCACCCCTTGTTGCACCGGGATGTCCGACCACTGTTTATGAATAAGGGGGTAAATTAATGGGCAAAATGCTTAAGGCGAGGTAAGCGTAGAATTCCCGTTTGTTTTTTTCAGTTTTCTTAATAATACTACTTCCTTATGATGTAAAACTTATATATGTTACATTTGAGAACTTGATCTATCCCGCATTGATTAGTATTAGGTACTTAAATAAACTTAGCCCTATAGAAAACGACCCCAAACATAGGTCTAATCTCTGCATGAAAACTCATTTTGCCACGGAACAACATAACTTTACCAAGAAAAAAATATATCAGAAGAAACGTCAAAGTCTGTGTCTACAGTTAACGAGAAGAAATCATTAATATTGGAAGAATTATCTTTCATCATACAAAATAATGTGAAATTATTCTCCCGGATCGCTCCTGCTGTCATCTTTCAGTCCCAATCGGGACCTGTTGGAGGGAGGACGTACGTCAATTTTGCGCACCGCTGTCGTCAACCAAACTATCTTTAAGATTGGTGTGATAACACATAAAAAAAAGTTATCGTCACTGGGGCTTCGGAAACTGAATAAACATAAGTGGTGAGTGACTAAATTAATAGAATTATGTTATTCAACATATTAAACCAAAACAATAACAAACATATTACACAGTATAGATAAAAACAGTAGGATGACTACTGGTGATAAGACCATGACACATTTTGACATGACGAAAATAGTGAAATAATTAAGAATGGTACCTACTCGTATCTATTAAAAATAGAATTTTATGTCCATAATAGTTCGTTATCATCCAATAATTTTTTTAAAACACAATTTATTTTGGAATTCGAATTATTTTATGAAATGTTTTGCAAGCAGTCACACTATATTGATTTAAACTTTCACGATTATCACTCATATTTTAAATACAAACGGGTCCTGTATCCTGACGTTTCGGGCATAACGTTACACCCGTGGTCGCAGGCATACATGAGTATCAATAAAATACTACTAATAATATACTATCAATTAAAAAAGATTATGGAAAATAATGCGAATTATTACAAAACATACCGAGAATAGTAAATTTCGATTCAAGTGCGAAAAAAAAAAGTTTTAAAGGAGTGGAGATAAATTAAAGCACGACCGAAGGGAGTGCTTTAAATCGACACGAGTTACGAATTTCGTTTCCGCACGTGTATCGTACGTTTTTCAGTACATATGGCCCTCCGAAGATTTCGACCTGACGTAAAATGAACCACTTCTGGCACTAGCGAAAATGCACCATCTGTACTGAAAAATAAGCTTTTCATAAAAAAATTGAATGGAAAAATATACGAATGACTAAAGTTGCTACAGATCTGAGGCGCCAATACAGACAAGTCCGTAGAAAAATCTACCGAAGTAGGTACCCATCATGACCGTCGAGTATGGGCTGAAGAGGTTGCAGACTGCGCCCAGCGCGCCGCCAACTCCGGTAATCTCAGGGAGATGTACAAGGCGACGAAGACCTTGGCTGGTAATAGGAACCAGAGGAAGAAGAAGCCTTTGAAGGACAAAACAGGTCAGTTTATTGTGACATCGGAGAGACAGCTTCAACGCTGGCGGGAGCACTTTGAGGAGATCTTCCAAGTCCCGAACGACCCCGTTACGCTTGCAAGTGCTGCCAGCTTGCCTGCACAAAACCTGGACATAGATGTGTCTCCCCCTACAGCTGACGAGGTAGTAAAGGCCATCCGATCGCTGAAGAATGGAAAAGCCCCAGGAGTAGACCTTATCACAGCGGAAATGCTGAAAGCCGACATCCCTTCCGCTGCAAACGCGCTGACGCCTCTCCTGAGGAACATCTGGTCAGCCGAAGAGTTGCCTGGTGACTGGAGCAATGGCCTTCTGATCACTGTACCCAAGAAGGGAGACCTTAGTCAATGTGGCAATTGGAGAGGTATCACTTTGCTCTCGATTCCTTCTAAGGTGCTCTGCAGGATAATCCTGGACAGACTTTCGCGGGCCGTAGAACCTCTTCTCCGCAAAGAACAGGCTGGTTTCCGGCCCAATCGATCGTGTACGGACCAGATTAACACCTTGCGCATAACCCTCGAACAGGCATCAGAATGGCAGAGGGAAATGTACCTGACCTTTGTGGATTTCGAAAAAGCATCATCTCGGAGGACATACCTGTTCATGCGGGTGTACGCCAGGGGTGTCTTCTTTCCCCTCCTCTCCTCCTCTTCCTTGTCGTTCTCGATGGCATCATGGTCAAGACCAACAGTAAGCGCCGCGGCATAGAGTGGGGGCTGTCCAACGTGCTGGAAGACTTAGACTATGCCGATGACCTATGCCTATTGAGCCACACACGTGCCGACATGCAAGCCAAAATGGACGACCTACGGCAAGAGGCCTTGGAGACGGGACTTAAAATCAACACCAGGAAGACCCAAGACATGAGGTGCGGAGCAACCAGCTCGGTACCGTTGCTCATTGGCACAGAGGGCGTGGAGACAGTCCACAAATTTACGTACCTCGGTAGTGTTGTGTCGGAAACTGGAGGGACCGAAGAGGACATCGCTTCAAAGCTCGCCAAAGGAAGAGCAACCTTCGCACAGCTCCGTCCTGTATGGCAATCGCGGAAACTGACTCGGAGAGTTAAGCTCAAGATATTCCGGTCCAACGTGAAATCCGTGTTGCTGTACGGATGTGAG
Source organism: Thaumatotibia leucotreta (assembly GCA_025490895.1). Taxonomy (NCBI): domain Eukaryota; kingdom Metazoa; phylum Arthropoda; class Insecta; order Lepidoptera; family Tortricidae; genus Thaumatotibia; species Thaumatotibia leucotreta. Next base: position 18,673 of record JALPQI010017337.1, read on the forward strand.
ACGTGGAAGGTCACTAAAGACATCTCACACCGGCTACAGGTCTTTATCAACCGCTGTCTTCGCCGCATTCTCGGCGTCTTCTGGCCCGAGAAAATCTCCAACACAGATCTATGGGAACGCTGTGGTGAGACTCCGATCGACCAGCAGATCAAACGCCGCAAATGGAACTGGATTGGCCATACGCTTCGAAGGGACCCCGACCATATACCGAGTCAAGCCCTAGACTGGAATCCCCAAGGAAAGCGAAAACGTGGCCGCCCCAAGCAGACCTGGCGGCGGACGATCACTACAGAAGCGAAGGCGATAGGGATGACCTGGAGCAAAGTAAAGCGCGAAGTTCAAGACCGTTCGGGATGGCGACGCACTGTGCTACTACTCCCCATCTAGGGGACATAGGACATTAAGTCAAGTAAGTCAAAGTTGCTACAGGGAATGGCGCCCATTATGTTACATTTGCATAAAGGGTAAATTAATAAAAAATGTAAAAAATTGAAAATTTTATTTGATAAATGTGATCTATTATCTACACGGTGGAATTTAATCGGTGAACAGGAACCCATTTTTCTAATTCAGTAATCGATGGCGGTCACGTTTATGTAGTACTTAAGTGGAACCAAGTTTTTTTTTTAGCATAACAAATTTTTATGTTGAAATTAAACTTTAATTAAAATTTATTGTCACCCTACTAATGGTTTAGTCTGAAAAGTTTAATACCTCTTTTCAAACTATCAGCCATGCATCGCTCTTATTTTACATAGGAATAGAGTCTATCGCAAAAATTAAAGCATGTGAGTGGTTATTGCTCATTTATGTTTTAAGTTTCTATGGCTGATAGTTTGAAAAGAGGTATTAAACTTTAATTTCAATAAATTTTAATTTCAACATAAAAAAAATTTATGCTAAAAAAAAACTTGGTTCCCCTTAAGTACTACATAAACGTGACCGCCATCGATTACTGAATTAGAAAAATGGGTTCCTGTTCACCGATTAAATTCCACCGTGTATACCAATGATATGGTACATATTTATTGTAACGGTGAAAAAGTAACCCTGTATAACACAGATAAACTTGACCATGTACAGTGATCGTACTAATAATGTGGATGACGTTAAATCACCTATAGAATGTTTTCAAAAAATATTTTTACTAAAATTGCCACTTATTATTTATTTATCAACCTCTTTAATTAAACGAAAGTGTCATTTGAAATAAGTAAGTTGAGTACATAATGTCGTTCTTTTACTAATGTTTTAAAATACACAATTGAATGTCGAATTAGCAGTATTTAGATTTTAAAAATAATTCCTGACATTAAATTGTAACATTTTGTATTTAGACTTTCTAGTAACTGACTATGGATTATTATTATTTTTTATTATATTGCTAATTATTTAGAATTGACAAAATATTTGCACGCTTGCTTGCAAGCAAAATACACGCTACACATGACATGAATTGTAACATCACTGTATTTTTGCAAATAAATGTATTTGATTGAATTTACGAGAATATTGTTATTATTTACCCTTTTTGGAGATACGTGACAAAAACATGTACGTGCTGTGATCAAAACATACTAAACATAGGACCAACATTCAAATGCATTTTGGAGATAACACAATATATCAGAAATATAGAGCCAAAGAAAACGCAAATAGTATTAAAGACTGTATCGTTTATTATAAATACAAGTTTGACCTGGTCTAACTATTGAAATATGTATTATTTTGCGTTTCTATGTTCTGAGTGTATGGTGTATATGTAATGTATGGCTACTTTCCAAGGCTTTATCGTGCTATAAATATTGCCTATCAAACGTTTTTCGGACAAACCTATACAGCTGAATGTAAGACTATTTCAGCGACTCCATGGTACTATTTTAAGAAGCAATAGGTCAAGATGCTGCCCGAGTATATTATCTAAACGGAGTCTTCATGATTCCCCAATCAGGCATAGGTCCACAAATAAAATGTGGTGGATTTTATGTTTTACATAAAATCGGATTTTTACACAACGTTTTAGATGCCATTCACTATCTTATGCGAGCGAGAACAGCGAAGCTATAAAAATCAGCCATACATAAAAGCCTTAATGAAACACCATGGGCTTGATCCATAGTTAAAACAGGTGGATATAAATGCTCCATGACAGTTATATTAGATGTCAAAGTCAAATACACGTAAGCTATATGTAGCTCCATATTCTCATTAAGGTATCCTTTCACAAATTCAGGTCATTTTTTTGGGCAATATAAGTGCTATGGCAATATCTAAATGTTTGACATTACGAAGCACATGAAAGCATGTCTTTCAATACGATTACGAGTACGATGTTTTTGTGTGTTATGTCGTCTTTTTCGCAAAACGTAAATTTTCTTGTAATAAATTTTCTTTACTTGTCCGAAATATTTTTTATGCTTTACGTCGAGTTTCTAGGATGAAATGTGTACCTTATTAAAGCAGTAATTAGACACATGTATGTTTTTATATGTGGGATTCTCTATTGCCTCCGAATAAAATGCGTTTCTTCGTTAATTTATATTTATTTTCACCAGCTAAATTGTTTTACTTCTTTCACACCACGTCTTACACCGTTCGTTCGTTCCCCATTCAAATCGTTCTCCCGTCCCTCTCGCACCGTCTACCATCCTTCTCTCACACGTACGCTCCGTTCCATTCATCTTCTTACGTTCCGATCCTACATATATAAAAATGTAATATAAAGAAATATGGCTAAGTAAATTATAATTAATGATACACCCTTTAATATAGGCCTCACAAATTTTATGATAGCAGCAAGTATATTCGTATACCCTGGGTGCAACTACGAAATACAATCAATACATCTTTCACCCTGTATAAATGTAATGGATTTATTCGCGATTATTATATTACTTTGTGAAATATGCAGCACGGAAGCTTAAATAAAAGCATTATCCTATATTCAAAATTAGGTACGTTATTTTTGCGTCATTTGCATGATTAGTTCGACCCCTGATCATCGTGTATAATTATATACTTTTTTTGTGGACAGTCCTTATTTAAAAAATTTTGAAAATCAGTATGTTTGCATCATTTTTTATGAAATTGTACGCCCGATACGCATTATAGGACTGCGGATCTCTAACGAGTTTCGTATTAAATATTAATGGGATAGTCTCGCATCCGTGTATTTTCTAAATGTACCGTCTACTTTACACATGGCTTGCTAGAGCTTGCCAGATTATAAATTAATCACTTATATTATTATTATGTTACACTATGTCGTTTCGATTCACACTAGTCACATAGTTGTAGTACTGTAAATATTTTCACTATGAGTATTACAGTATCACATCATCATTGACGGCGACTGTCACGGGTATTAGCGGAGGTTGGATGACGCTTAAAACTAGCGTTGGGAGGTCAAAGAATATGGCCTTAAAGGTATAGTTGAATTATCGAGAAGATGAAATTGCATTTGTAGTGGTGTTACTAAAGCAACACTTTTAAAGTGAACCTTGTGTCTTTACAATTACGTTTTTTTTTTTAATTAGGTTTACTATTAGTCGAATAATGCCAATATATGAGTCGATAAAACACACACAATAGCACACAATACATTGTAAATACGCCATACCACTACATATGCAATTCCATCTTCTCGATAATTCAACTATATGATGATATCATTTATCGAATAAATTGATGAACAACTAAACACACATGAAATAGGATAGAACCCTGATGGTCTTAGGAAATGCTAACAGATATTCTTATTAGTGCAACAGTGTTACAAAGTTTCTCTATGCACGGCGATCAAGAGCCATGTTAGCTACCCTTTTTATGGAGCCACAAGCAGTTTTGATGGGTGTACCACTTGGTAGCTATTGCTCCCCTGGGTCATGCACCGTTTACTATACCTGTCGAAAAACAGTCTGGCGACTGAAGGCGTCTTGCTATCTACGTTACACTTGTTAGTTCCAGGTCAGAGTGAAAGAGATAGCAGTATGCCCTCAGTCGCCAAATAGTTTTGCGGCAAGTATAGCTATAGGTATATAAGACTTCTTTCAATCTTTATATATAATAAGAATCTTTCAAATATACTATAAGAATCTTTCAAAAGGTAGGATGCTATATTTACCTACTTTAGAAGTATCACAGTTACAAGGAACATAATTAGCATACCTAGAGATACCTATCTAAACTGATCTAGGTATGATGTGCTCATGACACTGATGGTGATGACATACTATAAGTGTGTTTACCAACTACTCATATGTAATTGCGTTTAATTTGCTTAGTCCAGCAAGTACTGAGCCCTCTCAATGCAGAGTAGGTAGTTTATGGAGTATATATCTTAGAATACCTTGCTAACTGTGTATAATCACTGATAGCCCGAGTGACAGGATCTCGGACCACAGCCAACAGCTTCACATGTGGATTCATGGCGTGCACTCTTTTCGGAGCTGTTCGTGTTACCCAGTATGAAGGTGTCTTTTCCATTGTGATTTGGCCTTCCAGGGTAGGTGGCATTCTATCCCTGAAAGATACGGACGGAAATAAGATAATATATTTAGAACTAAGTTACTATTTTAATACAAGGTTGTGTAGTTGAAAACGAAAATGGTTGAGCAATTAATACACAACAAAAGAATACATCATGTAATACATTAACGACAAACGGATCTTAATTGCGGAAATATACGTTTAATATTATCCTGACGTTTCGGGCGAGACTCAATCACCCAGTCTGCGAGCACGGGTGTAACGTCATGCCCGAAACGTCAGGATAAACGTAAGTTTACGCGATTAAGACCCGTTTGTCGTTAAAATATGAGTGTCGTATATCGTGAAAGATAAATCAAAAGTATACATTTCTTATGAGTATAGGTATTCTTTAAATAAAAGACCTACAATTCCAGCAATTGAACTGGTACATATGTTGTTTTGTAAAATAATAGAACTAATGTATTTAATTACTAATCACTACATAGTATAAAATAAAGTCACTTTTTCTGAGCCTCTGTCCCTTTGTATGCTTAAATCTTTAAAACTACACAACGGATTTTGATGATTTTTTTTTTAATAGGTAGAGTAATTCAAGAGGAAGGTTTTTATGTAGGTGTAGTACCCGTGTGAAGCCGGGGCGGGTCGCTAGTTATATGATAAATATTTAAATTACTTCAATGCTTATTATTAAAATGTCTTCTAGGGTAGGGTGATAGATTACAAGTAGTAGCATAGAAGGATCGCAAATGAATTGATCTGTCCAGAAATCTGTAAACGTTACTTCATTTTTTGTTATTGATAACAATTGTGACTGATAAGTAGTGTTTTTACTACTCTTATCTAAGACCATAATGAAACACTTACCTGTACCATTCAAAGCCTTTATGATAAAATTTATCAAAAAAATGAACTTCGGAACCTGCAGCTCTTACATCTGGGTGTAACCTGGAACGCAATATTTCAAACTACATTTATAATTAATCCTTAGGCACCCTTTACCTTTACCTTATCCTAATAAGACCCCTATGTGTAGTAGTTATTAGCATCAAATGAATTTAAATTCTATAAAATTAGAATAGAGTAGCAGCATTTGCTTCAACTCCTAAGATTTGGAGAAGCTGAAATTACCTTTATTTCATGCATTATTTCATGTTATTTCATATTTCTTGGACCTAGGAGACCTAGTAGACTTGCACACATATACAGAACACTTATCATGATGGTATGTATTGCATTCCATGTGCAATCAACTTGATACCCATACTTTGTCTGGCAATACTGGGGAGAATTTCAATTTTGTTAGATAAATTGATTATATGCCTCATGCAAGATCAAACTGATAATGTGTATTGTTTTAAAATATATATATTTATTTGTAAGTTCCTCAAAAGTAATGCAGTGGGAAAGTGCAATAGGAAGGGTGCACAGTCATTTACATATAGACTTTTAGAATGATTTATCTTTAATTGCAGAGGAACCTGACCGAGCATAAAATTGTGTTTGCAGGGTCTGGTTTCTACAGCTAACACTTTGGAAAGATGCCAAAATGTTAACAATGTCTATAGTTCATATTTTGACATTTTTGACCTATATGTTTGTATGAGCAGTATGAGATATGCATGTATGAGCATAAATTCTTCATGTTTCATGAAAACATACACTTTGACCAGTTATAGACTACATTAACTTCTTCGTAGTAATTTAAAACATACCTTAAAAACTCCAAGAGTGCTCTAGTTCCACATTTCTTAACACCAATTATTAGCGCGTCCGGCAATCTTTTCATGGGCATTACATTCTGATTTTTGAGTCTGCGGTACTTATTATCTGCCGCATCTAATGTGTTGAAACCGAGTAGAGACGCAAAACGAACTGCCGCACTTTTATATTTTGTATAGTGATCCTTCAGCAGAAAACGTTTAAGCGAGAACTGTAAAGAATGAAATAGTTAATATAAAATTAAACTAAATTTCAGCTAAAACATTTATTGTTTTTCTTACCTTTCTTTCGTCAACTAAACAAGTATTCAAAGCATAGAATAAATATAATAGAAACAATAATATGAAATATATAAACAATGTTCGTTTCGAAAAAGCCGGAATCCATTTCATTGCTGTTTTTCGGTTTCATTCCTATTTCAGTACTTATTTAATGTTAATCTGTTATCATTGTTAACAGGATGCAGAAATGAACTTAATGAACTATAAGAAAACTTAATTAAACACAACATTAAATGGTTTCCTTGTGTTTCCTTGTGATATGTCAATGTCACCTATAAAATCAAATCAATTCAATCGGACATCCACGATACGAATCCGGATTTCCGATTTTCCTAACAATTTTTTCCTATAAAATTTTCCTCTACATCTACACTACATTTTACCATTGACAACCCATCCATTGATTGACAGCGCCCAGCGACAGTTAATTTGCCTTCGCGAAATGAGGGTTTTTGATACATTTTCTGCCGTTATGGGGAGGTGAGATGGCAGCACTGAGCCGACCCTTTAACGAACTGTCAAAATAAAAACGCGCATTTAATTTTCAACATATTTATTAGGTTTATTTATTCTGAAAACCATTACTTTAGGCATATTGTTACCTAAAATAAATAAATAAAATAGTTCCAAGTCAATTCTCATGAAACTAACAAAGTTATAGTAATTATTTTTAATACCAGTGACTTTGAGCGCCTGTTTTAGAGTTCAATCTTCAGTTCGACGACCATGTATTAGTCGTAATCCATTACAAAATCAATTCTCTTCCAAATAAAATAGAATTTCAATATTTTAGGCCCAGGTGCCTATGAATAGTATGAATCTGACAGCTGTCGAGACCAGGTGCGTACGAAGCGCCGCCCTGGTGGTAGAAAAATTATCGAAAACCCTCATTCATAAATTTTTAGGATTTGTCTCTCTCACTCTAACGACGCCTTCGTTTGAGTGACAGAGAAAAATCCTCGAAATTTACGAATTTATATTTTTGCGGTAGTAGGCCAGTGTGTTTCAGCAATGACTTAAAACGCCAAGAAAACAATAATGTAAAATATGAGTGGCAACATTTCCTATTATT
>JALPQI010017338.1:0-25691 GCA_025490895.1 Thaumatotibia leucotreta
AGACAGTCAGGGCAACATGGCTTCCCTAGCTGCCTTCATACACAAGCCCGACACAGACCACTCCAGGTACACCCCTCACAGGTTATCCCGGTGTTTCTATGCGATTTTACGCGTTTTTATGTTCATTACCATCACCACTTTATTTCCCGTTTTATAAAAGCAAACGAGACTATTATGCCAGAATACTTAGAAGAAGAGAACAAGATACAGAATATTAAGAAGACAAACTTGCGTCTGCTACAAGATAACCGAAAATGACTCCACTATTTATACGCAGTTCATAAATTATTTGGGAATGGTAATGACTTGATTTGTGCGACGGAATAATCGCATAGAACTACCCATCCCATAAATGGGCCATTTTTTTTTCAAAGTTACTTCTAGTTTTTTGTAACATAGGTATTTTTATGCGATGTCTACTCAGAATCGTGAGCTACTTCTATCCTAATAGGAAAAAAGTTATGTCCCAAAATTACATACCTTTTTCGAACTTTCCATTCCGTTACAGCCATACAAAATGTATGAAAAATTGGTAACGGCATGGAAAAAAAAAGCTTGGGACTAAAAAATTCTATCAGCTGCGACCAGTTATAACATGGACGTCTAACGCCAGCTCAAAAATGCCCCCAAAAACATTTGTTCAATTGTGCCAAGCGTAGTGAAACGCCAAAGGCTGCTGAGCGGCATCTACCCCATCACCAAGGAGCTGGTGCCAGTGCGGGGAGTCGGGGTCCGAGACAGCCAGGGCAACATGGCGTCCCTAGCTGCCTTTATACACAAGCCCGACACAGACCACTCCAGGTACACTCCTTATACTTTAAAATACTTTGGTCAGCCTCCGTAGCCTAGTTGGTAGTGACTCTGCCTACGAAGCTGGAGGTTCCGGGTTCGAATCCGGGTATTATTTGTGTATTTATTTATCACAAATATTTGTTCCTTGGTCATGGTTGTGTATGTATTTAAGTATCTATCTATTATATATATCGTCGCCTAGTACCCACATCACAAGCCTTAATTGAGCTTAGCGTGGGACTAGGTCGATTTGTGTAAGATATCCCGAGATATTTATTTATTTATTATAGGTTTCCCACAAAAAGGGCCTTTTTTTTCAAAGTTGCCTCCAGTTTTTTTGTAACATAGGTATTTTTATGCGTTTTCTACTCAGAATCGTGAGCTCTTTCGATCCTAATAGGAAAAAAGTTTTGTCCCAAAATTACATACCTTTTTCGAACTTTCCATTCCGTTACAGCCATACAAAATGTTTGAAAAATTGGTAACGGCATGGAAAAAAAAAGCTTGGGACTAAAAAATTCTATCAGCTGCGACCAGTTATAACATGGACGTCTAACGCCAGCTCAAAAATGCCCCCAAAAACATTTGTTCAATTGTGCCAAGCGTAGTGAAACGCCAAAGGCTGCTGAGCGGCATCTACCCCATCACCAAGGAACTGGTGCCAGTGCGGGGAGTCGGGGTCCGAGATAGCCAGGGCAACATGGCTTCGTTAGCCGCTTTCATACACAAGCCCGACACAGACCACTCCAGGTAGTTTAGTCCCACCTGTTACCAACTTGACACCAGTGGTAACAACTGGGATTTTTTTCCCCACCTGTCACCACTGGGAACAACTGGGAATTAAAATTCCCAACTGTTACCACCAAACTAATTATTTTAGTAACTAACCAAATATTTTAGTGGTAACTAGTGGGAAAAAAAATCCCAGTAGTTACCACCAAGTACTCTGGTGGTAACAGGTGGGAAAAAAATTCTCAGTTGTTACCACTGGTGTCAAGTTGGTGGTAACAGGTAGGAATAACCCCTCCAGGCACACCCCTCATAGGTTATCCCGGTGTTTCTATGCGATTTTTTACGCGTTTTTATGTTCATTACCATCACCACTTTATTTTCCGTTTTATAAAAGCAAACGAGACTATTATGCCACAATAGCAGACAAATATGCGTCTGCTACAAGATAACCGAAAATTACTCCACTATTTATATGCAGATCAAGGAATAAGGAGATCTTGTAAAACTAAACGCAAGTTAAGTATTCGAACTAATTCATCTAAAAATAACGATATTAGGCGACTACTTAAATTATATAATAGCATTCTGAGGAAATGTATTCATACTTCTCAAAGAATAGTAAATAATAATTTTATTCAGACCAATAATAATAAATGTAGGGCAACTTGGAAGGTTATTTCTTCTATGACATGTTGTAATGATAAATATAATGACTTGAACTCTATAGAATTTAACAATAATATTTATACTAATCCACAGGATATTTGCGACATATTTAATGATTTCTTTATCGATATCATAGATCAGGGAGCATCCAACGATATAACTGACTTAAAAGTACGTACCTGCGAGAACAATCCACGTTCAATGTTTTTAAGACCCGTAGATGAGAAGGAGGTCTTTAAAATAATTATGTCATTGAGTAATAGTAAGGCTTGTGGCCATGACAATATTACAACAGACTTACTTAAATTTAATGCTACTTACCTGAGTCAGCCATTGTGTCACATCATAAACCTTTCATTCCAGGAAGGTATATTTCCAGAACAATTGAAATTATCCAAAATCAAACCTCTATACAAGAAGGGAGATCGTAGTGACCTGAACAACTATAGGCCTGTTACTTTAATTCCCGTCCTATCTAAGATCCTGGAAAAGGCTATGTGCGTCAGATTAACAAATTTTCTTGAGAAGCATAATATTCTTCATCCTAAACAGTTTGGATTCAGAAAGGGTCTCTCAACTGAAATGGCATGTTTTGACTTGATCAAATGCGTGACGGAAGCTATTAATAATAAAACCCCGGTTGCGACAATATTTCTAGACTTAAGTAAGGCATTCGATAGTATAAACCATAATTTACTTCTAAGAAAACTTGAAACGTATGGAATCCGGGGTCTTGCACTCGAGTGGTTTAAAAGTTATCTAGGAGACAGGAAACAGTTCACCGAAATTTCAAGAATGGTCAAGGATGGGAACAAACTTGTAAGACGGAATTTTCATTCAAGTCATCGTGAAAACCAACGGGGGGTCCCTCAGGGAAGTATCCTAGGTCCCTTGCTTTTTGTTATTTATGTGAATGATCTTCCTCGAGCAATCACACCTGAGTGCATCTTATTTGCGGATGATACGACCGTCATAGTGAAAGCCCATGATATTTCTTCACATGAAGAATTCATAAATAAATCATTAGCTGAAATATGCCAGTGGACTAGCAGTAATAATCTTCACATTAATTTTAACAAAACTTTTTATATGCAGTTCCAATCATATAATACCACGACAAATCATATTAATGTTAATTATAATGGTACAGAAATAGATAATTGTGAAAGCATACAATTTTTGGGTATATATATTGATAAATATTTAAACTGGAAACTTCATGTTGACTATGTTTGTACCAAGCTGGACAGTTTTGCATTTGCCTTGAGGAGACTCAGATTGACTGTGTCAGTTGAAGCGGCAATCACGGCATATCATGGTTATGCTTCTTCATTGCTAAACTACGGGCTGTTGCTTTGGGGAAATTCTGTCGATGTGAGTAGAGCCTTTCTTAGACAAAAAAAGTGCATCCGGGCCATAGCCAATATCTGGAACATCGACGACCACAGGCCGCTGTTTAAGGAATTCAATATTTTACCATTGCCATGCATGTATATAAAGAAAGCTTGTCAGTTTGTCAAAAAACATCCTGAACTCTTTAGACGCAGGACAGATGTGTTAGCAAGAGAGCAGAGATCTCAATATAGGGATCTATTGTACCAAACTCAGTGTTCTTCTGCGATTTATAGGAAAAATGCGTGCAACATGTGTGTTGTTATTTTTAATAGTCTTCCAGAAGATATAAGGCAATTACAATATAATAAATTTTTAAATGTAATAACTAAATGGCTGTTGGATAAATGTTTTTACAGTACGAATGAATTATGGAATTTCAATATGTACGATTCAAAAAAATAGACATAATAGGTGTAGGTTCATTTTCGTTGATATTGTGATATTGTATTACTATAATTTTTTATTTAATTTATTGATATTGTATTTTCTTTTTGACATTGGTGAAAGGAATTGAAACCGGTTGTATTTTTTTTTTTATTCTCTCTCTCTCTTGACTTAATCGTTTTGTAAGTGTCGTTGTTTCTGTTTTTATATAGTCCACAAATCTCTGCATTTGCATGTCTTTACTAGACTGAATACTGTATCCACTGTACCTTAACATCTTGTACCAGAACCAGAACCTGTATTATGTATTCTAGCAAATAAATATATTGATTGATTGATTGATTGATTGATTGCAGTTCATAAATAATTTGGGAATGGTTATGACTTGATTTGTGCGACGGAATAATCGCATAGAACTACCCATCCCATAAATGGGCAATTTTTTTTTCTAAGGTACCCTCAATTTTTTTGTAACATAGGTTTTTTTATATGATTTCTATTCAGAATCGTGAGCTCTTTCGATCCTATTTGTCCCTTTTTTCCCCTAATTACATACCTTTTTCGAACTTTCCATTCCGTTACAGCCATACAAAATGTATGAAAAAATGGTAACAGAATGAAAAAAAACCTTGGGACTAAAAATTCTCATGTCAGGATCGAAAGAGTTCGCGATTCTGGGTGGAAATCATCAAAGTTCCAAATTAACAAAAAAACTGAGGAGGGCAACTCATCCTCCCATACAGAATACATTTTAACAAGAACGTTGTTTCAGCACACGGAATACCAACAACATGAAACGCAACATCGAGCTGACGCTACAAGACATCATCAACGGCAACGTGGACCGCGCCACCAGCCTCCACTACCCCAACACCAGCGGTATCTTATCTTATCTTTTGTTAGAGTAACCACAAAGTACCAATACCAACAACAAAGCCAACACCGCGCTGACGCTACATGACGTAATCAACGGCTCTACCTCGACACCAGCGGTATCTTATCTTATCTTTTGTTAGAGTAACCACAAAGTACCAACTAATGCAACATCGAGCTGACGCTACAAGACATCATCAACGGCAACGTGGACCGTGCCACCAGCCTCCACTACCCCAACACCAGCGGTATCTTATCTTATCTTTTGTTAGTGTAAGCACAAAGCACCAATACCAACAACAAAGCCAACACGGAGCTGACGCTACATGACGTAATCAACGGCTCTACCTCGACACCAGCGGGATCTTATCTTATCTTTTGTTAGTGTAAGCACAAAGTACCAACTAACGCAACATCGAGCTGACGCTACAAGACATCATCAACGGCAACGTGGACCGCGCCACCAGCCTCCACTCCCCCAACACCAGCGGTATCTTATCTTATCTTTTGTTAGAGTAACCACAAAGTACCAATACCAACAACAAAGCCAACACCGAGCTGACGCTACATGACGTAATCAACGGCTCTACCTCGACACCAGCGGTATCTTATCTTATCTTTTGTTAGAGTAACCACAAAGTACCAACTAATGCAACATCGAGCTGACGCTACAAGACATCATCAACGGCAACGTGGACCGTGCCACCAGCCTCCACTACCCCAACACCAGCGGTATCTTATCTTATCTTTTGTTAGTGTAAGCACAAAGCACCAATACCAACAACAAAGCCAACACGGAGCTGACGCTACATGACGTAATCAACGGCTCTACCTCGACACCAGCGGGATCTTATCTTATCTTTTGTTAGTGTAAGCACAAAGTACCAACTAACGCAACATCGAGCTGACGCTACAAGACATCATCAACGGCAACGTGGACCGCGCCACCAGCCTCCACTACCCCAACACCAGCGGTATCTTATCTTATCTTTTGTTAGAGTAACCACAAAGTACCAATACCAACAACAAAGCCAACGCCGAGCTGACGCTACATGACGTAATCAACGGCTCTGCCTCGACACCAGCGGTATCTTATCTTATCTTTTGTTAGTGTAAGCACAAAGTACCAATACCAACAACAAAGCCAACACCGAGCTGACGCTACATGACGTAATCAACGGCTCTACCTCGACACCAGCGGTATCTTATCTTATCTTTTATAAGAGTAACCACAAAGTACCAATACCATCAACAAAGCCAACACTGAGCTGACGCTACATGACGTAATCAACGGCTCTACCTCGACACCAGCGGTATCTTATCTTATCTTTTATTAGAATAAGCACAAAGAACCAATAAACGCAACATCGAGCTGACGCTACAAGACATCATCAACGGCAACGTGGACCGCGCCACCAGCCTCACTACCCCAACACCAGCGGTATCTTATCTTATCTTTTATTAGAGTACTTAAGCACAAAGTACCAATACCAACAACAAAGCCAACACCGAGCTGACGCTACATGACGTAATCAACGGCTCTACCTCGACACCAGCGGTATCTTATCTTATCTTTTATTAGAGTAAGCACAAAGTACCAATACCAACAACAAAGCCAACACCGAGCTGACGCTACATGACGTAATCAACGGCTCTACCACGACACCAGCGGTATCTTATCTTATCTTTTATTAGAGTAACCATGAGTACCAACAAACGCAACATCGAGCTGACGCTACAAGACATCATCAACGGCAACGTGGACCGCGCCACCAGTCTCCACTACCCCAACACCAGCGGTATCTTATCTTATCTTATTGGTGAGGCCCTTGCGAGTACACTTCGACCCATTGGGATCTTTTGTGTAATTGCCCCCTGTTTCGCCTACCCCAGGTTTTTTTTAATTTATTTATTTGGGGCATCAACAGCAGTACATAAGAAATTTACAAAACTGAGTGTACAGTAATAGTAGATTACATGCCAAGGCCGTTTAAGTGGGAAATGTCTGGGATGACGTGTAATTGTAGGCCGAGGCAAAGCCGAGGCCGACAAACATGTGATCCGAGGCTTTCTCATTTAACGGCGAGGTGTGTATTATTTGGGGCATCATTAAGCAGTACATGAGAAATTTACAAAACTGAGTGTACAGTAATAGTAGATTACATGCCAAGGCCGTTTAAGTGGGAAATGTCTCGGATGACGTGTAATTGTAGGCCGAGGCAAAGCCGAGGCCGACAAACATGTGATCCGAGGCTTTCTCATTTAACGGCGAGGTGTGTACGTATATATTATTTTTCTGCTCAACGGAGCCGGCAGGCGGCAATTTAGTGTAGCGCAGCGGCAGGCAAAGTGCTGTTTGCCGGCCGGAGGGCAGAAAACAAATTATTGTGTCAACTCAATATGTTTGAGGACGTACCCTAGCGACAGCGTTTTGACTTCGGTCCCAGATAGCTGGAGCCGAAGTCTTTCAACCTTTGTCTGGCGAGGGCATGACATTCGCGCATCAAGTGTTTCACTGTTTCCTCTTCCTCGCCACACATTCTACAGTGTTCAAGACCGAGTGGCCGAAGGGTACAGGCATCAGCCGCGAAAGCTGAGTACGTGGGTTCGATCCCCACCTCGGGCGTTAGGTGATCTTGGTCGTTTTTCTTTGGTATATGACATCTAATATTTATAATTTATATACTCGTAGTATTAAGTAGTGTGACTACTGGGGAAAAATAAAAAATACAAATCAAAATATTTAGTTAATAAATAATTTGATTTGTGTTTTCGCAATACGTTCAAATAATAGGTACTTAAAAACTACCTAAGGCACTAGTCCCACCGCGGGCTACTAAGCGATGAGCTATCGGCTATAAACACGAACAAAAGATAAGCACTCCCGCGAGAAAAAAAGAGACGCGGCGATACTCGCCCGGCGGTCATAGCTGGGCGAGTATCACCGTGTCTCTTTTTATTTATACGTGAGTGCGTATAATAATAAATAATAATAATAAATATCTTGGGACATCTTACACAAATCGACCTAGTTCCACGGTAAGCTCAATTAAGGCTTGTGATGTGGGTACCAGGCGACGATATATATAATAGATAGATACATATAGATACTTAAATACATAAACAGCCATGACCAAGGAACAAACATTTGTGATAAATAAATACACAAAGAATGCCCTCGCCGGGATTCGAACCCGGAACCTCCAGCTTCGTAGGCAGAGTCACTACCAACTAGGCTACGGAGGCTGACGTATCTTTTGTTCGTGTTTATAGTTCATAGCTTAGTAGCTCGCGGTGAGACCAGTGCCTTAATTTGGATGACGTCGTAACGACGTGGCTCCGTTGCGTCGTCTGATCTCACGTAGGATTACGCGTTTGAGTTGCCTTGCTATGTTTATAGCAAAGCTTTTTGCACCAGCCCCAGTCTACTTCGTGCATAAAGAGCTTTGAATGCCTGAGCCCCGTCAGATTGTTATTTTATGCCTCACCACTTTTATTTTAACTTTTTTTTCATTTGCAGGGGTACAAGATGTCCCGGACTATACGGAAGTAACACCGGAAACCACCAGCTCAGTCTACTACCATAAGAAGATTCGTGCGGAGCATGTCAGAGAGCGGCAAATGAGCACTTTAAACACCAGGTACTGTTTATTAACCTTCATCTTTCATCAGTGTCAAATGTAGCAATTCGTTCCAATGGAATGGCTCTAATGGAAGACTAGCGCTGGGCTGTGATTGCAGCAATATGCTGAATTGTAGTCCATTTTGTGGTACTTAGTTTATTTTTTATATTCCTGTTTATTTTGTGTTTAATGTGTATATTATATTGTGTCTCGAATAAATGTTTTTTCTTTCTTTCTTGCAATTGAAATAGGCAGTGTCAAGGAAGGGAGTAACATATGAAAACACTTAACGTTTTAGATCATTGTATTTCCCAGTAACTTCTGAGCCTTATTCTAATAAATCGTATGTATTTATACATGTTTAAATGGCAATCTCTTATCGTATGAAGAGGTAATTTATTTGTCTTTAATTTATACTTCGTTATCTACTTCTACGTGACATGACGTTCGGTCTATGCAGGGACCGGGACCGTTTTTTTTTTCCATACAAAAATAACGGTTCTTTTTTCGTTCTTTTTCGTTCTTCGGTATATAAATTCTAAGTTAATGGAGTAATAAAAAAATATGTTATTGTAAATTACATAAAATATTGAGTAATACATAAAAAGTATCAAATATTTTAAAATATTGGGCTATTTCGAGTTTTTTTGTAAAATAACGTTTCCGGTCCCTGGGTCTATGTCGGAATTTCGTGACAATTCGCTGCCCCAATATTAGAAGGTTCTATGTTGTACTCTTGTTAACTTGAAATTGGAACATTGTCACACTGACAGTCCAGATTCAATTACCCCGGAAATGTAACATGGATAAGGTTGGCAAAAAAAGTTGTTATATATATTATTGATATTATTACTGATATATTAATTGATATGATTGAAATATTGGGGCAGCAAATTATCACGAAATTCCGACATAGACCTCATGAGTCTCATGATTGCTACTAATGTAACTCGTGTTCTCCCATTATGAAACTCGCTTTTGGCTCGTTTCATAAAACAAGCCTATATCCTAATTAGCAGTCAGCGTGAGTCACAAATAACTTCATTAACAGGTGCGATCTGCCTCGAATCAACGAGGCTTTCGGCCAGTTCCGAGGCAACCACATTCGGCATGACGTCACACAGCCCATCTATGTACAAGTCAGCGAAGAATCTGAGCGGAGTGAGTGTTTCTTGTGCCTTTTTAACCGACTTCAAAAAAGGAGTACGTTCTCAATTCAACTGATTTTTTCGTATGGATGTTACTCGATAGCTCCGAGAACTGTGAATCGATTTTCAAATTTAGTTTTTTAGTACAGATTGTGCCTTTTTTTGTACGTCAGGTCCAAAACTGTACTAAAAAACGTCGTACGAGACACGTGCAAAAATGAAATACGTAATGTACTATTTTTATCGAATGTGTAGAACCTCAAGATGGTCCTATTGTCACCAAGTTGGGGTATGACTATGGAATTTTGGAGAAATCGATTAAAGTCTTTTTTTTATTTGTTGTTTATTTAGAATATTTTACATTGGAGTTGTATTTTCAGAGTTAGTTAAATCACCCTCAAGTAGACTCGTTTAAAATAAAGCCTTAAAAAGAACCCGTAAACAAATCATATTACCTTTTTTCGTCCGCAGTCATTGATTTAGAATATATAAGTGGATCCCCAAACAGCTCAAAAAAATGGCCCCAAAAAATGGGCTGCAGAAGTAAATATTGCGGTCCTTTTGCTCCGCTATTCAGTTCTGACAGTTGACATTTGGTCACCTTACGGTATAGCATCATTATTCCTTAAACATAAAAAGTTTCTACTATTTTGCGGTGTTGTTCGCAAATTTGACACTTATTGCTCACTTCACAAAGTTTTTTATTCTTTGAGTTTTTTTTATTATAGTTTATTGTAAGTGAGCGTTATTAGCTTCAACTGAAACATGATAGAAATGACTTTTAGTGCCACTTTTCTTGTTTTTTTTTGTTGGGCTCTGTGCGTCCATTTATTATTGAATGTCATTGTCCGCAGTACTAAACTACCCGCAATTCGCAAAACGCAACACGAGCCTCCTAGAAACGGTGTACAACTTCAAAAGCCAGTTCCTCACCAACCAGCCGCTGCTACAACTCGCCACCACCACCAATACCAAGTGCGTGTACTCCACCCCTACTGTCGCTACCGCGTAAGTATATACTCGAAACCGGTTTGAAAAATAACGGTTATAGTTGCCGATTTCTAAAAGTAAAAGTTTAGAAATGAGCCTTATATATGTACACGGTGTTACGCGAGCATTGCGAAAGATTTTAACTATGCATTCTAGACATCAAAATAAACAAAAAATATTATGAGACCTAATGTCAATTCAACCAAAAAAAATTATTTTTTTCTTTTTTTTTAGGCCGATTTGAATATTTTTTAACATTTCCAGTACTTTTTATCATAACAACAATTTGTTTAAATTATTTATTTCAATTGTTTTTTTTAGGTAGAGGTTATTTCGTCAAGTCTATTCGTATTTTTTGATTGTCAGGCAAAAGGTGTGGTAATATTAGAACACATTGTGGTAGCATTGTAATCCAAAAGAAGTTAAATGACGAGTTACGTCGAAAAAAATATTTCGAAAAAAGGTTGATTATCTCTGAAACCAAGCCGAATCCAGGAAATTTTATATAACATTAAAGACTCTAAATATGGTCAGGAATCCAGCATTAAAATCTTTCGGAATGCTGACGTAACACCGTGTATTTGTCATGAACAACGCTGTAATCCAAAATTTTCGCCTGCAATTGTTCTAATGCTTCATTGTTAGAATTCAAATTCCGAAAAGGTAGTGTCCTGAGATGCAGCGTTGTTCATGATAAGCGTCGATATGACGTTAAGACTATCGGAAAAATGGTGAGTGTTACCCTCGTATTAATCTCTTCGTATGCACCTTATAATAGTCAATACACACTTCCAATTTTGTAGGTATTGACTTAATGTGATACAGATGTAGAGAACAAAATTTGCTGTCAAATTATTTATTTTCTTTCATTATTATTTCATGCATTTTATGGCATTATTTGAGTAGGTTATTGTTTCATAATAATGCTTATTTTTTTTGCTGAAACAGTCTTTGACAGTGTTCTTACGTTCTTGCTTTAATATAGAGGGTGTTTGGTCAGCGGTGTCGGAGCTTTTAAGGGCTTAAACTACAATCAATTTCATCGATAAATTACCATGCAATTTTTTTTTGTGCCAACGATGATTAAATGGCGGCAATTTTAAAATTCCAAACAGACGAATACGGGTGCATGAGGTATTTCTGGAATTATACGTTTGTTATCGGTCATATCTTTGCAAAAAAATGTCGTTAGGGAGCTTATTAGATAAGAAAACTAATTAAACTAATCATTCTACTCAACTATTTCAACAACAAAGCCAAAAAAAATATTAAAAATGAAAAATAGTAACAAATTCACCTTCATTTTTCAATTCATTTAAATTTGTATGAAAACTAGGTCGTTAAGATAGGTTTTTGGTATTGTTATTTGTTAGTACAGGATGTTAGCTAAAAAATAACCCCATAATTACAGTTATTCCTTAAGTACTTTAGGAATTACAAGTGCTCTTAATGACCTAGTTCTCATGCAAATTTAAATTAATTGAAAAATTAAGGCGAATTTGTTACTATTTTTCTGTTTAATATTTTTTTTGGCCTTGTTGTTGTAATAGTTGCGTCAAATGATTAGTTAAGAATGAGGAGTTAGGACCGATAACAAACGTATAATCCAGAAATACTTCATGCACCCGTATTCGTCTGCATGAAATTTTAAAATTACCGTCATTTAATTATCGTTGGCACGAAAAAAAATTGCATGGTAATTTATCGATAAAATTGATTGTAGTACAAGCCATTAAAAGCTCCGACACCGCTGACCAAACACCCTGTATAAAATAAACCATTATTAGGCTTAAATGTAATATGCTTATGTGTCACATATTTTTGTATTTAATAATATTACTTTACAGAAATATCACCGCAACTTTTTCGCAATTTGGAATAATATTCATAATATAATAATTTTAGCTTATTAACCTAAACTACTTTCTGCATTTTTCGTAGTAAACATTTTAGAGAAATTATAATTTGACTCTGTGTAAGTGTAAAATATATTTCTGTGAAATAATATTCTGTCAAACGGTAACCCATTTACCTTATGGCAATTGCAGTGTGACTCTCTTGTTACCAATACTTGTGAACGTATATCCAATTAAATGGTGAATTAGAGTATTAATTAAGATTTTGAACTTGAAAATCTATCAACAATCTATAGCGCTGTCAAAAAAAGAATTAATTACCTTTTATAATTTACAGACTAACCTCCTTATTCATAAACTTTTGTTAACTTAACAAGCCGCTAAGTATTGTTTCTCTCTTTCGGTCTTCCTAATGTTTCTATAAGAGCAAGAGGGACAAACAATACTTGCGACTTGATAACTGCAGAGATCGGACAAATGTGCGTCATTGTTCGCAATAATATGGACATGACTCCAAAGTTGATTGAAAAAATAATCATTTAATCATTATCAGAAATTACCTATTTATTTGACACCGGTAACTATGAAAGTTTTGTAAGTAGTCACCTTAAAGCTTCAAAATCAAATTTAAAGAAATTATTTGTTTATTGTTCGTGAAATATAAATTGGTAACTTTCTACCTACATTATAGTAAAAATAAACATTCAATTTACATTTCTCGAACTATAATTATTCAATTAATCAATTTTGGTGTCATATCCATATTATAGCGAACAATGACGCACATATTTATCCGATCTCTGTTGATATGTAAACGTCTTGAGATGCAAGACATATGAAAGGTTATGCCTCCTTCACCTATATTTATGGATATACATTGACAGCTGGATTATTTAGCTTGCAAGGGCTACTTTTCTTGTTCGTTACTAATTATTGCACTTTTAACTTTTGCACTTTGCACTTAACATTTTGAACGCCTACGACTACTATAGACAACATTATCACTGTTGCAATAAGGTCTAAGAAACTTCAGTTAACTTAATTGGGGATTATGTGTACCTTAAAAAATTTACGAACTTCTAAAAATAAGCGAATATAATTTATAACTAAAATGTGTGTGGCAGACGAGAGAGGTTATCATTTATTAACAACAATGCCCTCATTAACAACATATTAAATGTGAAACTTGAACCCTGATGGGCGCAGCAAATATTAACATTTTCATTCATAAAATTTAAAGTCTTAAATACAGGTACTTGACAATCTTAAATGATTAATTAGTATCTATTGTTATTCACTTTCTAATCACAATGTCAAGAAACATTACTTACAAAACTTATAACTAATGCTGCTTATTACCTATTAATTATGTAAGAATAACGAGGACTAAATAATAACTACCTACAGCTGGGACTTACACCATAAAAATTAGCTAAGTCTTGTTCACGAAATAAAGTAGCCATTGCTGTATAATTCTTTTTTTTTTGTATGAGTGTTACCTAGTATGGCTGTTATTACCAAGAAGGGCTCTTTGCCTATCTTCTCGGACGCTGTGGTTGATATTTATATCAATATCTCCATAATTATGGACTTTTATTTAAACTTCTGGATTTAAGTAGTGTTTCTTTTTATTTTACCATTTTGGGCCATTTAGTTTCCCAATGGGTCTTAACTAAATTACAATACCGATACTATAATAAACCGTGAATCTAGTGTCTACAATTTTTATTAACTATTTCAAGACTATTTTTTTTTTTTTAATCTTTTATTGATTAAAAAGAAAAGGGTTTCGTCACACAGTGACGATGTCACCCTCGTTGATGAGATCACATGTTGCTTAATTAATTAAAATATAATATTTATGTATGTTTATCAGAACAATTTAAAATATATTTTGCACAACCTACCAGCCTCATCCGACAACGGCGAAGCCAGCATGCTGTTGCAAGACCCAATGTTGGTGGGAGTTGGGAACATGTCTTGACGTTTATCCTCGTTGCGGACACATTCCATGAGCACATGTTGGACATCTTCAAGTTTGTCACAATCTAAACAATTTGGTGACTCTGATAGTCTCATCATGAACTTGAACTTATTTGATGGAATGTGTCCACAACGAAGCCTTAATAATGCCACTACCTTTTTCCTCCTAAAGTGTTTGTCGAACCAGGGTATCCGAGGGGGCTGACATTGGATAGTTCGGTACCAAATTCCTTTTGTACGTGATCGTTCATCAAAGTACTCGCTCCACGCATCCCTACAGCTCATTTTTACCTTACCTAGGACCTCACTGTGTAACGGTAGGCAACTATACGGTATACCGTCGGTTATTGCATGTCGCGCCGCCCTGTCTGCCTCCTCGTTACCCATGATACCGACATGAGAGGGTATCCACTGGAATATTACTTCCTTGTTACTCTTCCGAAGTTCACATATGGATTCGAGGATGTTGTAGGCTATCGGATGCCCTCGATTACCCGAGGGTAACCGAGCCAGATGTGAAAGGGCACTCTTTGCGTCTGATAGTATGACACACTTGTTGCAATTTATTGTTTTCAAATATGACAAAGCTTCGGCAATAGCAATGAGTTCACAGTGCATAATTGATATTTCAGCTTGAATATTAAACTTTCCTCGTAACATCAGCTGAGGATCAAAAAAGGCAGCCCCACATCCATTTTTTTCCTTGGATCCATCTGTGAAGATCTTATAAAATAAATTATATTTACTTCCTAAAAGATCATAACAAAGTTTATATAATTCTACCTGTTGTACATACTTTTTAGCTGATTCTAAACCTTCAACAAATATATTAATATTACTTGATACATCAAAACTGCTAATCCAGGTGTCTAATGAATAAATGGGTAATTTCAACTGTGATTGAACTGCATAGCTAACATACTGGTTATAAGTTTCCACAAGTAAAGGTTTTTTCTTACTTCTCCAGTACATATGTTGACAGGAACGACTTAACTCATCTAACACCTGAATTGTAATAACATTGTTGAAATCGTCTCGGAAGTTCGAAATTTTTTGGGCCTGAACTTTAGCATTAAGCATTATCTGAAGTTATTTTGATTTTGACGACTTTTCAGCGAATGCTTTTAGATATTGGATTGTTAAACATAAAACAGAAGAATCAATTTCCAGTCCCATGGTTGTTAGAACTACATGGGACTGTTGCGTAACAGTAGAGACTGATTTTACGATGGCTACTTTATTTCGTGAACAAGCTTGACAATGTTAAAATTTCAAGTTAACAAGTACAACATAGAACCTTGTCATATTAGGGCACCGGAAGTCGTGCATGGCGTTCAAAAGGTTAAACCATATTCCACCTTATTCCCTGTGTGCTATGGGTTGTGTTCGCTTGTCTGCTTGCATGTCGGCTTGCAGGGCACCTCATAGGCCAGCGACGGTCACGTACACGGAACCGTATGCATGTAAGTAACATCGCTTATCCATTTGACAGTCCCACTCTCACAGTACCCAACACTGC
The DNA here is from genome assembly GCA_025490895.1 of Thaumatotibia leucotreta. Taxonomy (NCBI): domain Eukaryota; kingdom Metazoa; phylum Arthropoda; class Insecta; order Lepidoptera; family Tortricidae; genus Thaumatotibia; species Thaumatotibia leucotreta. The sequence goes on from JALPQI010017338.1 coordinate 15,962, forward strand.
TATTAACCATTCATAGATGAACGGTCCACGGAAAGAACATGTCTAGTCAATTCAAATTACAGAAGGAAAAACCACCTTACTTTTAACAGAATTAGGTGGGAATTTGCCCTGTTTTTTTAAGCATTGGACATGTTTTTTCCGTGGACCCTTTAGATATCTAATTACCAAGGATCGGACAAACGCCGGTCATTTAGAAAACATAACCCTGTTCCGTATGGTAGAGACTTCCTTATCTTATGATGTTAACATATTTTATTAATTTAAGATATTTATGACATAAAACTATGAAAACGGATAAACTCGCGTATATTAACTAATTTTGATGATAGTGTCATCCGCAAACCACGAACCCTGTAAAATGTTCGAAACGTCGGAATGAAGTTAAAATTAGTTAATATACGCGAGTTTTATTTCATGACTAATCCTCGCAGTAACCGAAGAAAATATTAAAATATTTATTTATTTATTTCAGATATTTTTTATAATACGAACACAAAGTATCTATTTAGGAGATCCCGACTATTTCTTAAATACTTATGCATACCATGATTGTTCGAAACGTCGTTACAACGTTAATCAATATAATTCGTTTAAATAGTTTTGTTCCATGAATAACTATCGCGGTAACCAAAGAAGATAATTATACACTCAATAGATCAAAATTAAATACGTATCAAAAATTCTAAGTCGTTTATTTGTCATAAATTCACAATCAGGGTACATAAAATTATTTTATCCGTGCGGTGACGGAGTAAGAATACAAATATCACCGCCCCTCTCTTCCCGTGGGTGTCGTAGGAGTCGACTAAGGGAAATACTGAGTATCCAGCTTCTCAGCCGGTGGTAGGGTATTTTTACTAGTACCCGCCTGGTTGGCTACCACCGTACATTCGGTGTAAACGCCCGTGAAATGACTTACCTTCGTGTTTGCCGTGTTTCGGGGTCAGCCGGTGTATTTACCAGCATCTAGCGGGCCAGCAAGGCGGTGGCAACTAACAGGTTACTGATTGTCTCCTGTTCGTTGCCGCCGCGATTTGGGCTCTACTTTTCACTTACGATCAGGTGGAGTGGAGCCACTTTGTTGTGCCAACGTTATTTTTATTGGGTCGGCAACGCGCATGTGACACCCTGAGGTTGCAGGCGCCCATAGGCTACGGTGACTGCTTTCCATCAGGCGGGCCGTATGCTTGTTTGCCACCGACGTGGTATAAAAAAAAAAAAAAATAAATAAAAGTAAGAAGGAGTTGGGATCTCCTAAAGAGATACTTTGTGATAGTTTTATTAAAAAATATCTTATAAAATAAAATATGTTAGCATCATAAGATAAGGAAGTCTCTAATATACGGAACAGAGTTATTTTTTCGAAATGACGGGCGTTTGTCCGAGCCTTGCTAATTACGCTTAAAATGAAAAAAATCGGGTGAGAGAGTCTCCAATATGCCATTAAGTAAGCGCATGCGATAAACGAAAGTAATCATCATCAGCCTATCTCAGTCCACTGATGGACGTAAGCCTCTCCTATGCGTATAGATAGACGCATTAGGAGGTAAATTCAATCCCTGAAGGTCACCACACGGCCAACAAAAGTAATAATGGAAATTACAGATTCGAACGAAAAATCACGTGACTATTGTATGGAAATCGTCACGTGACTAGTATTCGCTCGAATTTTTCATTTATATCTCTGAGATAAATGTTAGCTGTCCTTTTCTGTTACATGCCTGGGAAAAAGGATAGTGAAAATATTATCTGACCGATATATTTATCCGAGTTTTCAAAATAGGCTGTAATATTATGTAGATATTGTAGATATTAATTTACGCATCGACTAAGGGATTGAAGTGTCCCTGATCACTATTTGATAAAAGATTGATGATGGGCAGCAGCGTCATCATAGTGGACACTAGGGTGTCCCCTATTTTACGAATTTTAGAAATGAATAATGCATACCCCCTAAATCGGCTTTTTTAACCCCAAAACACTCTGAAAAAAAAATCTGCTCATTCCTGTAACAGGAACCCGTGCCGACTTTCATCTGAAATTCCCATACAAATTACTATGAAAAAAATTTGTCAGACAGTAAGTTGATAATAATGTATTGTTTTTCTGTTCTCATCAAGTTAATTTTATGATAAAATGTTTATAAGACAGTAGTATATTTATGTGAAATAGAAAAAAAATAAAAAAAACGAAAAAAAATTTTGGTCATTTTCATACATTGTATAGGAAAATGGGATGAAAGTCGGCACGGGTTGCAGTTACAGAAATGAATTGATTTTTTTTTTTCAGTGTGTTTTGAGGTAAAAGAAACCGATTTAGGGGATATGCGTTATTATTTTCTAAAACTCGTAAAATAGGGGACACCCTAGTGGACACGTTACTGCGATCGCCAATTCGCTTGCCCAGCGTGATGATTATGGGCATTCACCTCCTAATGCGTCTATGTGCATAGTTAATAGGAGAGGCCTACGTCCAGCTATGGACTATCATAGACTGATGATAATGATGATTATGAATTTACGCATATTGTATTCGCTTGCCGAATGGCACCTTTGGAATCCATCTTAATCTAAACTACTTATCTGTTAAATAGTGTTTCGAAACCTGGACGTTTGAAGGGAAAATGGTTTCGCTAGCTGGACTGTGAAATGGCTATACATACATCATTTTTGTTTACCAAATGGCTTTTGTTACTGGCAAAATGTGTATAACTATAACTTCATATTACTGCAAATGCCAGATATGTGCACGTATTATGTTATTCGATAATGAATTTAACTATCATGATATATCAATTGATTCTGCCAAAACCTGATTTGTGCAGATAGCTGGTATTTGCAGTAATACTACGATAAGATAAGTACTATGAATTTGAAAGCCCCTCCATATTTACTGTTCTAATAGAATAGGCCCTAAACTTTATAAAAAAGCGTGCCTCCTCGCCGTCGAAAAAACCCTGTCTTTAAAAAAAGGTGGATCCAAAAGTATGTATCTTTTAAGATACACTACCAAGTTAAGAGTTAATATGAATAACCTGCATGAATTCAGACATTATCTTATTGAAAAACAGAACGACTGACCCCCTTTATTCGTAGACGTCTCTTAACTTAGCAAGCCGCTAAGTATTGTTTGTCGCTTTCGATCTTATCAATATGCCTATATGACTGAAAGGGCCAAACAATTCTTAGCAGCTTGTTAAGTCAAGCCGTTTATGAATATGGGGGTAAAACGTTATTATAGAAAATGGTGGCTTCATTTAGAAACACTTCTCTTCGATAGAATTGCAAGCACTAAGTATGGAGGGGCCTTGTTGATTTTCCATCTCACCCACGAACTTAGATCCCCCTTTGTTCAATTTCCATTCAACTTTGCTTTGCCAATTTTCTTCAGATAAGTAGGTATTTAAAATACAAGTCTGCTTCTTGCTGAAGTGTTTAACCACGTTTGACGGTGGAGATACGTAATGAGGGTTCTCGATACTTTTTCTGGCACTAGGCGTTAGGTCCAAACAGCTGTCAGATTAGTGGTTACATAACATAAAATGTATTTGGAAGTTTATTGATTTTGTAATGGGTTACGACTAGATAACGGTCGCTGAGCTGAAAATTGAGCTCTAAAACGGGCGCAAAGTCACTGGTACGAAATATTTTTTTAGAACTTTGTAAATGTCATGGGAATTGACTTGGAACTGATATTTTAGTTATTTCGAAAAAAATATTTCTAAAGTAATGGTTTTAAGGATAAATAAACCAAACAATATAAGGAAAACTAAATTCGCCTATTTATTTTGACAGTCGTTTGACCTTACGCCACAGTGCTGCCATCTCATCCCCTCATAGTGGCATAAAAAGTATCAAAAACCCTCATTTAACCGAACATTAATGGACGCCTTGAGTTCTTACTTCTTAGTGCGCTCTTTTTACTGTTTCGTTGGAGTGTTGAGTTAAAGCGCTATAGAAAATATATGGAGAAAAGTCACGTGACCATTTTCATACATTATTATGGTCACGTGACTTATCGCTTATCGTATACTATTGCAGAATGCGATCGAGGCTAGGCCTGCTGTTGATATATGCCAACCGATAGGGTTGACGATAGACATTTTTAGACCAATTATGGTATTAGATTTGCTAAAGAATATTATTACCGGTTAACATTACCTAACGACGAAACCCTACACTGAGCATGGGTATGCTTTTCGTCGTGTTTTTCTTAGACACGTTATACACCTCTCAATTTGAACTGTAGCGTACGAGCGAGACAACCAATACTACGGCAGCATGGATAACTCGCGAACGAACGACTACCTGAGACTATCCGAGCAGGACTACGATTTTAGATGCTACGAAGGTTAGTAGTAAACTATATCATAGTTGAAACATACTAGTATATAGTGTAGAAATTTAAATTAAAGTTGATGACAGACACACCTTCATAGAAATTATATACATGTATTAGTCTGTATATAATTGTTGTTCAACCTGACTGCAATTAAGGTTTTTTAATAATACCTATGTTGGAAACGAAATAGTTTTGATTTCGAATGTATTTTACAGAGCAGAACAGATCGAGCTCGTCAATAGGGACGGTCCAATCTCAAGAGCTGGGCGCCAACGTCACCATCTCCGACATGGTGGAAGACGCGCTCGAACTCATCAGCCAAGATGGAGTGAGTACTTCCACGAACACTTTACAGGGCAGAACAGATCTCGTCAATAGGGACGGTCCAGTCCCAAGAGCTGGGCGCCAACGTGACCATCTCCGACATGGTGGAAGACGCGCTCGAACTCATCAGCCAAGATGGAGTGAGTACTTCCACGAACACTTTACAGAGCAGAACAGATCTCGTCAATAGGGACGGTCCAATCCCAAGAGCTGGGCACCAACGTTACGATCTCCGACATGGTGGAAGACGCGCTCGAACTCATCAGCCAAGATGGAGTGAGTACTTCCACAAACACCTTACAAGCAAGTCATAAGAGCACAATGTCGTAACAGATGTGCTTACCATAGAAAAAATCAACTGCGAAAGACTGGTTGTCACGGGATTCTAACCCGCTTCCTCTGGATTGCCGGTCCAACGTGCTTCCAATTACACCAGGGTCGCGTTTTATAAAGTTACAATTTACAATTTCGCTGTTTGCCTCTCTAACGCACGCACATATTGGCTAGAAAGAGAGGCAAACAGCGAAATTGTAAATTGTAACTTTATAAAACACTACCCAGACTACCTTCCGTCGATCACAGCGAATTCAGTCAATGGTATTGTGAAGCTAATCACTAGCGACATCTGTACGTAGTGTTTCGAAGGTACTACAACCTTAAGCCACTCAAAGACGTGTGTCTACCACAATCGTCCGCAAACTGGACAACTCTCTGTTGCGTTGAATTTGCTATAGAGGGCGCTGTAATCAATTCATGATTAGGAAACATCAATTTGTTTTATAATTGAACAAATTGTTGTTGGTGTTACTTTTTTACAATGCGGATAATCCCACAATGTCGTAACAGATGTGCTTACCATAGAAAAAAATCAACTGCGAAAGACTGGTTGTCACGGGATAAGTCATAAGAGGTGACCTACAAGCCTAGCCAAGACCATTCTGCAATCGTATACGATAAGCGACAAGTAATAAATGTATGAGAATGACAGATTCAAGCGGAAAGTAACGTGACCATTTCCGCCTCTTATGACTTGCTTGTAAGTTGTATAATTTAAGTAACTTAATTTTTCATAAAAGCAGGGTTACTCAAAAAACCGTAACCATGGTAATAACAGACCGAAAAAAGTAGATTCGCCCTGTAGTATATTATATTACCTTTGTCTCCCTTTACACCTTTTTATTCATTTTATGTTTGGCCTCATGATTGACTAATGATGTAATAATTAGAGAATGCCATTAAGCATTAAGTCCGACTTTTGTAAAAAAAATGTATTTTGTGCAATAAACCTTAAATAATAATAAATAAAAATAGCTCACGAAAGCTTGCCACTAAAATGTTGAGATCCACATTTATTTTATTTATTTAATAAAAGCAACTATTTTTACAGGAGATCCTAATACAATAGTGCCTTAACCCAATAAAAACTACAGAAATACAATAACCTGAATAAATTACACCCACACTAAACAAATTAATTAAAAGCACAACACATACAACCAATTTTTTGTAAATTCCCACATAGGGAAATAAAATAAATCAGCTTTGGTTCCAGGTTATGTCATGTCTGATATTACAGTATTTAAATCGTATTCACTCACGTAATTTCATCCTTACCAATCACAGCCGACATGTTTACAGCTAGGTAGCAATGGTTCCCGTGCAAGTCGTTCAAAACGGCCAGCACCTTAGAAAAAAAGTCGTTAAATTAGTGCGACCACAAGGGCCCGAAGCATTAAAAAATATGATGTTGACTCACAGTTGGCCCATATTATATTGAGTTATAATATGGCCCGTATTAATACACGGTATCGTTTGCCTTGTTTAGGATTACATGGAGCGAATGGGTATGGACGTCAGAATGCAGTGCGTTCTGTGCAATTGGGCAGGACCCAAAATTATACTCGAATACCACATTAGAAAGGTAAAAGAATATTTTTTATTGATTTAAACTTTTACGATGATCACTCATATTTTAACGACAAACGGATCCGAATCGTGTAAACTCACGTTTAATATTATCCTGACGTTTCGGACATGACGTTACACCTGTGGTCGCAGTAGCGATGAAAACCCGTTTGTCGTTAAAATATCAGTTATTTTTCTCCTGCAACCCAAGCCGTGTGGCGACGGCAATAAGAATACATTTGTCATCACCCCAACTCCTCCTGCGGGTGTCGTAAGAGTCGACTAAGGGATTGAAGTGTCACTGACCATTATTTGATAAAAGATTGATGATGGACAGCAGCGTCATCATAGTGGACACATTAATGCGATCGCCAATCCGCTTGCCCAGCTTCGCTATGACCTACCCTTTCTCTTTTATAGGAGCATTCGAACGACATAGACAAGCAAGAGAAACGCGAGTGGAACATCACTTATTCGCTCGGAAGCGTCCACCAACAACTATGGCGGTCGCGGGTTATTGAACATGAATCCACTTTATACGTGCTCAGTGTCAAGTACGAACCTCCAGGGTGCTTTATGGCTACATTATCGGTAAGTCACTGAAGACGTCTTTATATGTCATGGCATACTCGCTTGACTAGGTATGTACTTTCTAGTTATAAAACGTGATATAGACAAAAGTTAAACGTTTAATCGGTAGGCAGCGTCCACCAACAACTATGGCGGTATCGAGTTATCGATCTTAAATCCGTCTTATACATGTTCAATATGAAGTACGGGACACCAGAGTGCTTCATGCCTACATATTCTATGAGTCACCATCAGTCGAGAACATAATATCAGATTTTTTCGTCTTTCTATGCCATTGACTACAAATTCGTTTGTCAATGGAGGTTCCAGTTATTGAACATAAGTCGCGCTCTGCTTAATGTGTTCAGGTAGAGTTGCCAGAGTGTCATTTTGTCATTGCCGCGTTATCGTTGTGTAGACTTAACAAACCGAGCAAGGTTAAACACTAATTAAATAAAAATGCTATTATTATTGTATAACCCTGGGCTCAAGATTAACTCAAGACCTCGATCAAAAACGTGTTATTTCGGAAATACCAACTTAAATATTATCGGACCATTAGAAGTCATTATAGGTGAAAATTTTAAGAAAAGCTCCTGTTGTATGTTGTTGTTATTTACCCATATAGGCATTTGTTTTGTTTGTGTTCGCATTTTAAATATGTATTGTCTATTTGAATAGATCACTACTACATACAACAGGTTACTTACCTATCCTCCTGTCGCCTAGACAATAAAATTTGCCAGTGAATTTTGAATGACTATTCATTATAGGAAATAGAATATAATTGATTTTCTTTGAGAAGACCTTTTAATAAGTCTCTAGACGGCAGAAGGTTAAATTAAAATGGACATTATTTGCAGACCCTCACAACAGACCCCGAACTAACCACAGGCAGCATAACAGTGTTCAACAAAGTGACCGGCGAACCGCACACATGGATCGGCGACATACAGGAACTGCCACCCAGCCTCCCATACGACACCCAACCGGGCCTACAACTAGATCTGGCCGAGTTAGACCTATTACCGAACAGTGCTAATTTGAAACTAATGAATGGTGAACTGGTTTTGAAATCCCCGACTAAGGTTGTGTTTGGACAGTTGGAGTTGAATGATATACATATCATTTTGTTTGTTAAAATATCGAATTGAGATTCTATTAAGGGTGAAGTTTAGCGAGGATTTAATCGTTTAATCATGTTTTGGATTTTTTGCATCATTCATTACTAAATCTGGCCAACTTAGAGACGTATTACTGAGTTGGTTTTAAAGTCCCCGACTAAGGTTGTGTTCACATATCATATTGTTCATTTAAATTGTGTAGGTCGTTTTTAAATGATAGATCTGGACAAAATAGACCTATAACCGAAAAGTGCAAATATTAAGTTGATGCATGGAAAACTGGTTTTAAAGTTTCCGATTAAGTTGTGTTCAGACGGTTGAAACCAAATTTGAAATATCGAATTGAGATGATGTTGTGTAGGTAGTAATTTGGTTTGGCCATTTTTAAGTGTTATGATGTAAAATTTTGATTTTATTTTATGTTGTTTAGTGGTTTGATCAGAACTAAGTAATTTAGATCTAGATTAAGGCTAGAACCTATTTCCAAATAATCCCAAAAAGCATAAATCTCATGGAGCAAATTAATGCTTTTACTATCACTACTTTTGTAGTAACCATTCAGTTAAGTGGAATTTAAATATCATATTAAGATATTAAAACAAGCCTCAATCAGAATATAGATCTAAGTAGTTGCTTTTAAGGTTCTTCTGAATACTTTTTATTATTGTTTTTATTGTGTGTGTTTGTTTTATATTGTATGGCAGAATCTCCAAAATGTAACCGGTACCTAGCAATTACAAATGACTTGAAACTGTCAGATAATTGCAAAAAAAAAAACTTTTCAATACATGTTTGTTTAGGTAACATAACAGAGACAAGAAACATTTTTATAAATGAGTTTCGTACTAATGTTTATTTATTTTTTTCAAGTCTATGAGTGCTGCTTATGTTTAGTGTTCCAAACTTGCATGGACAAATTTGTGATATTATTATGTACCTACTTTCTGTCGTGCCATATTTGTAAATGTACTCAGTTTTAGATTACATTTAGTAGTCATGCAATAATTATGCATGAACAATATTATGCCTAACATATAGGAAAATATGATCGCAGAATAGGTATAGGGTAATTATTTTTAAGTTGTTATTTTTGATTTGATAAAAATATATATACATATTTGCAGTTTTTTTCGTAAACGCTACAATTTCAAGTTGTAGACCTTTCCTGTAAATCATGTCAGTTTTATAATAATTTTAGATAAAAGTCTGCCATATTTAATCATTATCAAAACATAAGCTATGTTGCTTTAATTTATCAGGCTACTGCCTATGCTGTAAGTAAATGGTGTTTATTTTATAGTTATATTTTGTTTTGATAGGGAGATTCAGTTTCTTTTATATGCACTTTGTTGATTAGTTATATATTAATGTTTTTGAGTTAGTAAAACAGTTGGGGAATAAAATAATCGTGTTACATTTCTCCTTCCGATTGAATTTCGTCGGTTGACAAGTAAAACTCATTACAA
>JALPQI010017339.1:0-26901 GCA_025490895.1 Thaumatotibia leucotreta
AATCGTTGATAGAGTTTATTAATGTGCATAACATATATTTTTTTTAGAATTTTATATTGCGTAGTTTAAAAAATAGAGGGGGGGGGACACATTTTCAGACTTTGAGAGCTGATATCTCGAAAACGATTTGCTTAAATAAAAATGAGATTTATAAACCTTCATATCATTTTCAAGGACCTTTCTATTAATACCCCACACGCTTATATACAACTAAAAAAAAAATTGTATCCCTCAGTTACATGTATGGAGGGCCCCCACCCCAATGGTTTTTTTTGCAATTTAGTATCATAATCCTGTAGCGGTTCATACAACACATGTCCGTACCAAATTTCGTTACTGTAGCATTTATAGTTTCCGAAAAAATCGGCTGTGACAGACGGACAGACGGACAGACGGACATGACGAATCTATAAGGGTTCCGTTTTTGCCATTTTGGCTACGGAACCCTAAAAACCATTGGGGTGGGGGCCCTCCGTACATGTAACTGAGGGAAAGAAAAAAAAATTAGTTGTATATAAGCGTGTGGGATATTAATAGAAAGGTCTTTGAAAATGATATGAAGGTTTATAAATCTCATTTTTATTTAAGCAAATCGTTTTCAAGATATCAGCTCTCAAAGTCCGAAAAATGTGTCCCCCCCTCTATTTTTTAAACTACGCGATATAAAATTCAAAAAAAAATATGTTACGCACATTAATAAACTCTATCAACGATTTTTGGTTTGATTTAATTATCTCTTATAGTTTTTGAGGTAGGTTGATTTAACTGTATTCTCTAATGATAAATTGATAATGGTCCGGAACCCTTCGCGCGCGAGTCCGACTCGCACTTGGCCGGTTTTTCATTTCTCTTTTTCTCATGGCTAGTGAAAATGATAGTGATAATTTCAACTGTTGAATAATTTTATCTCGGGATTAAAGAATCAACCCTTAAAATAAGAAAAAACAACTACCTACACAAATTTATTCTTTATTTAAACTTCCCTACCACTAAAGGAACAGAAAAAGACGATATTATTCTAAGTATTTGTAACAAACTTGACTTCCAACTCTACAAAGCTTAACTCCATTACAAAATCAACGAGGGGTTCTCAAGTCATCCCCGTCAAATTATGAGATTTAGCAAAACATGTCAACTAAATTACACGCTTCAATTACAGGGGGCACAGTTCTGTGACGCTACTGAAAAATGGTATAACTCGTCCGCCATTTTGAAAAACGGTGTATATACCTTATACGTGTATGTAACTTATGCCCTTTTTACCAGCCTTGGAGAGTTGTGCCCTTTTTAACTATGGCTACAGAGTTATTGTGCCCCTTAGAGAGGGGCTGACCACACGTGGCTACAATATGCCTCATATCATATGATAACGAATGCTAAAATGGCATTGTTCTTTAATTGTTTTATAATAAAACTGTACTATTTTTTAAGCGAGACGAATAAACAAATCGGAGTTTTTGTATACCGATTTTAATCGTGTCGTTTTAAATAGTTTAGCGTTTAATAACAACGTGTTTTACAATTTTAACAAGTAGTTTGGAAGAGGCAATTGTGATTATTATGAACATCGATTTAAAAAAAACATAGGACTGCGGCCTTGCCGCGAAAAACGTAATTCGTAAATTTCGAGGATTTGTCTCTCTCACTCTAATGACGCCTTCGAAATTTACGAACTTCGATTTTCGTGGTAGTAGGCCTGGATTACATTTCTGACATTTTAAACTTAAAAGTGGCTACGGTCAGTTTACAAGTTTTAAAAGTAGAAAGATATGGAAATATTACTATTTTATGTTCAGTTGTTTACCTAAATTATGTATCCTTTACAAAAAAATTCTCGTGTAGGTATAATTGTTTATTTTTTAATCATTTCTTTAAAATAAATAAATAAAAAAAAAACGAAAAAGATGCCTAACATGTTTTTTCACCTCTATTAAAATCTTTTTTTCTCTATTAAAATATTTTACAAAACAGTTATTGACTGCAAATACATGCAGAAGGCTTGATTTTCTTAATATCTACTTTAGGTAGATACATTGAGAAATTAATATCTGCTCCAGTGTGTAATTGAAATCGAATTTATTATTTCGGGTTAGACACGCTCTAACACTTGCATCGGTTAACAATGGCAACTTTGAGCGATGTAGGGTCACCATGCCACCGTCGCAAAGAAGAATAGTTGAGCAATTCTTTTTATTTTTGCCACTAAAATTAAATATCAAAATTTGGGTAAATTTTATACTATTTCTGCTCAGAATCACGAGCTTCCGGCGAAAAAAAAACTGTCCCAAAAATTTCATACATATTTCGAATATCCTCTTGTGTTACCGCCATAGAAGGTGAATGGAAAATAGTAACACAATAGGAAAAAAAATCATGGGACACTTTTTTTTCGACGGAAATGGAATCGGCTTATGATTCTGAGTAGAAATAGTATAAAATTTACCTAAAATTTCATATTTCATTTTAGTGGCAAAAATAAAAAGTATTGCTCAGTTATTGCATTTTTAACTTTCGTGAGACATAACAACTATAAATATAATTTAACGGTTCGCATGTATTTAGTCAAACATAATGGGGACCTAGGATCTTCGAAACATGTCGCGCGTAGTGACTAAATACATGAGAGTTTAACCGTAGAATTATATTTATAAGGATAAGTATCATCATTTTTTAAACTATCGTGAGAAATACGGGTAAAACTCGCATTAGGGGAGACCAGGTATGAACGTAACAATTTTCAGTTTTTGATTTTTTATATTTTTTTGGTAGTAGTTGTCAAACTTTGCATCTTTATGTGCAATAGACACATATTTCATGTATCTTTTGGTACCAAAATGAACTTCATAAATCGAATAGTTTTACAGAAAAATGGCTCACAGTGAAGGACGGAATTTGTTGCAATTATCCCTACCCCCAGGGCTGGTTGTAACAGTGCATAGGGATAATAGAAACAAAGTAAATAACTATAAAATAATCAATATAATTATGTGTAATTAGTATTTTTAAGTAATCAACAGTCTTACAATATCACTATCTCAAAGACGAACATTAACAATGAATGAATGTAATCAACATTAGGTATTATATGAGACGAAATTAATTTATACCTATAGGATATATGAGTGACGTGAGAGCAATCAACTTTCTATCTTATTCTAAATGGCATATAAACAAATGCGTAGGTGTAATCCAAGTAATTAAATGCTTCCTGCATTGTCCTTATTTCTAAGTATACTACTAAGCTAATCATACAATGCACATAATAGGATAAAAAAATGTGTTTTACTCCTCATTGAGAGTGAATATTTGTTTCCAGAAACAAATCCCGCCTTGGGTAGTGCCGCTGAACTTTCAAGTAAAGCTTTCCTTTACTTTACATGTCTATATAAAGTGATGTGAGCCAGTTGGTACATTTTTGCTGCGTCCCTGTAGGGAATTTAGAAAAAAGATCACCTCAACTGCAGCTAAAGCTATAATTTCTATTTTGGTGGACTTCTGTCTGTTGTTATTTTGTGTATATTAGACATTCTGCAACAAAAAGGCACTAAGTATATGAGTTATTTAATAAACCCTAGCACATAGGTGTACCAATGAGCCTCCAATTCGGAAATCGGGATGAAAGTAACAAGTTGTTTCAATCATCCCTGGGTATCGAATTTCCAGAATCCCACAAACACGTAGCAAAAAAACATAATAAGCATAATTAAAACATTAATTTGCAACCCTCAAACTGTAAATGATTAGTGACTTTACAACACCCATGCAAAACGCAAGCTATAGCGTTTACCATGAAAAACCTAGCTAAGATTAAAAAAATCGTTAAAAACTTACTTTTGACGCATTTTTCTGGGACCATAGCACTACACGCATAACCTGCCGTCACAGCACCGTAGGTGTAACTGAGGTTAGGGGGGAATCGAAATGGCATCTAATGCCCTGAAGGACGTTCGGATAGATGTCATAGAAAAATTTTAAATGAATTTGTTACGTTCATCCCGCGTTACTTTTATACCTGGTCTCCCCTATATTAAGATGCATGTTTCGGAAAACCTTTAGGTGTTCATTATCAAACACAGCATTCGCTAAATTAACCACCGTTTTAGGTAAGTATAAAAATAACTAGTTTATCTTACTACAAACTAATGTATATTTATTTATACGTAAATTGCAAGTACTATTTTTGTGGAATATGAAATAGTGAAGTTATATACACCTGGGTTTATACACATGAAGAGTCGGAAAAAAACATGTCCAAAGCTTTAAAAAATCAGGGCAAATTCACACCTTGTTCTGTTTAAAGTAAGGTGGTGTTTCCTTCTGTAATTTGAATTGAGTAGACATGTTCTTTCCGTGGACCCTTCATATTTGCAGACACACAGAAAAAAAACGGCCCAGTTTGGAAACACATAAGAGTCCAGAATCGAAGGTTTTGGCAAAGTTGTTAACAGATAAAAGGATATCTAACTAAAATTCTTACTTCACATCAATAAGGTAACTTTAAGGTAAGTGTGACTTCATACACGTATAGATAACTATGTAATAATTAAATGATACGTTATTAATCGATAGTCTTTAATGACTTTCTCGTTTGTGATTTATAATAAAGTTATTTTCGAGTTTTGGCAACGCTTTCTCCAGTTATTTAATAGGTGGCAATTCATTAATATCGGCATCCATTAGAGCTAACGGTTTGTATATATTTTATTATAATAGTGATTATCGGATATTACAATACCACTAATTTCATATTAAACGTGTGACAATGTATTCAACTAATGTATAACTTTTACCAACAGGTGCATTAGTCATACGATTGTAAAGAAAGATATAGATATTATTCTGCAATAACATAATGTAAGTTCGCGGTTTGAAAGTTGCTAATGATGTCATTCCATTATATTAACCATACGAGTACATAGAGCGGTGGTAGCCACATGGCTTAGAAAGGTGGATTATCCGGAACAGAAGCTTGTCTAACAAGAAATTGTATGAACGGCGCTAACTGGTACGGGCGCGTGCGACGGATTTGACTACTGAGAGGGGCCCGCGAGAGTGCGCACGCGGCGGGCGTCCGCATCAGCTAGTTACCCTTAGAAGTTAGACATTTCAATCCGGAGAATTTGTCAATGGGTTTTTCGGAACTTATGTTCGTAGCATCAGACGCCATATACCAAATAAAGTAAGACCTACTACCAGCAATTTGAGGTCCGAATCGCTCAAAAATATGTGAGCACGCCTCTATCATTGTGGCAATATAGGCGTGTTCTGGTATTTTTAACGCTCGATATATCTGTTGGCAACTGTACCTAATATAAAAATACACGCTGTAGAACTGTAGGTATAAAACGTGGTCACCCCACAGCAATGACACCCTATATTTTGCACAAGGGGGCTAAACGGCCCGTTATCTTCGGTTCCGTTTCATTAAAAACGTATTAGCTCGCTGCAGGCGGAAATACTCCGCATGAATCTGTGCATATAAGTACCTACTAGTTCTTTGGTTTGATGTTTGCAGCAATTCTCACAAAGATTATAATTATTTTATTCACATGACCGGACTACTTGATTGAAGATAAGAGATTGAAACTATTGTTCATAAACATATTGTTGGCTCCTAGTCGTCTCATTAATAGTAATACTTTTAAGGACCCTATTTTACCTAATTCTAGAAATATTATTATATCTTTAGAATTAGTTTTACGGCTCAGAGTCACTCAACGAGCGATGGAGAGGGAAATGCTCGGGGTTTCTCTGCGAGGTCGCATCAGGAATGACGAGATCTGCAGAAGAACGAAAGTGACTGACGTAGCCCGAAGAATCGCCAGGGTGAAGTGGCAGTGGGCTGGCCAAGTGGCCATATTGCCCGGAGGACCGATGACCGGTGGGGTCGGCGTGTTCTCGAGTGGCGACCACGCACTGGACGGCGCGGCGTGGGTAGGCCCCCCACAAGATGGAGCGACGACCTGGTGAAGGTTGCGGGTGTCCAATTGATGCGGACTGCTCACGACCGATCTTTGTGGAACTCTCTGGGGGAGGCCTATGTCCAGCAGTGGACGTCAATTGGCTGATAATGATGATGATGATGATTAGTTTTACTATTAGTCAAATGATGACGATATACCTACAAGTCGATTTTTTTTAAATAGGTACCTACATAATAAGTACCAGTCAGAGATAAACACACAACATACTTATACATATCTATGCAAGTCCATGCTCTCGGTAATCAACGTGAAAATAACGGATAAACTGATGCGAGTTTATCAGTTTTCATAGTTTTATTTCATGTGTAATCCTCGCGGTAACCGAAGAAAATATTATAATACTTAGAGATGGTTTCACTCACGATGATGCGGAATTCTCCAAAATAACCTGGGTCGCGTTGTATAAAGTTACACTTTACAATTTTGCTGTTTGCCTCTCTTTCTAGCCAATATGTGCATGCGTTAGAGCGGCAAAAAGCGAAATTGTAAAATGTAACTTTATAAAACGCGACCCTGTTATAACGTAATACTACCAATAAAACGATTTATAAAGGTGCGTTCAAACCAAAAGAGCATTCGCTGTTCTAGCGCCCGTTCTAAGAAATCAACCAATCACTTTTTGTGTACCGATCGAATTTCGTAGAGTGGGAGGTTAGAACAGCGAATGCTCTTTTAGTTTAACCGCACCTTTAGTAGATTTTAGAATTTCTGTCTATCAATAAAACACAACAATTCAATAATTTATTGTATATTAAGCTTAGTGGTGACAATAACGCGCACATACTGGGGCCCATTTCTCGAAAGCTTGTAACTTGTAATACAAGCGGAAGTCCTTATCAAATTAATAGTGTCAAAAAGAGACTTCCACTTGTATTACAAGTTACAAGCTTTTGAGAAATGGGCCTCTGGTCGTAGGCCGTCGCCACAGCCAGCCCGAGGTGGTCGCGGTTCCAGTCTAGAGCGTTGATGGGCTGTGTGCTGATGACCATGCGCTGCAGCCTCTTCAGGGTGCCGGGGACACCGACGGAGACACCCTGCTGGTTGCTTAGACAAGTTGCCAATCGCTAACGCTAATAGTCAATCGTAAAAGAAAGGTAGCTAACTGTCTTTATCACACTAATATGAAAGAGAGGGAAAACTACGATACGCTACTAAGCGTTAGCGATTGGCAACTTTGCTAAGCATCCTGGTCCATGCGGAATCTCTGCTCCAGGTCTATTACAAACACTTCAAAGAAACAACCATAATCTAGCACTATTCTATTGTTTTTGTGGTCTAGGATTATTGATAAATGTTTATTAAAAACCCATTGTATGAGTTTTTGAGCTAACATGGTCATTTGGGCCAGAGTTGGGCAAAAAGTAATCTGATTACTTGTGTAAATTACATTTGTATGAGTACTTTGTAATCTAGATTACAGAATACACATACAAATGTAATTTATACACCACGTACGTTGTAATCTAGAATACACGGCACGTCATGTGTAAATTACATTAGACGCCATAAAAACCTGATAGACCTTTGTCTTATTTATCAGACAAGGTCGACGTGAGCTTGACATTGACTGTCTAATACCGATATCAGACTGCGGCGGTTAAAAGGTTAGATTCTAGTATTTCTGTCTATCAATAAAACAACAATTCAATTAATAATTTATTGTATATTAAGCTTAGTGGTGACAATAACGCGCACATACTGGTCGTAGGCCGTCGCCACAGCCAGCCCGAGGTGGTCGCGGTTCCAGTCTAGAGCGTTGATGGGCTGTGTGCTGATGACCATGCGCTGCAGCCTCTTCAGGGTGCCGGGGACACCGACGGAGACGCCCTGCTGGGTGCTTAGACAAGTTGCCAATCGCTAACGCTAATAGTCAATCGTAAAAGAAAGGTAGCTAACTGTCTTTATCACACTAATATGAAAGAGAGGGAAAACTACGATACGCTACTAAGCGTTAGCGATTGGCAACTTTGCTAAGCATCCTGGTCCATGCGGAATCTCTGCTCCAGGTCTATTACAAACACTTCAAAGAAACAACCATAATCTAGCACTATTTTATTGTTTTTGTGGTTTAGGATTATTGGTAAGTGTTTATTAAAAATCCATTGTATGAGTTTTTGAGCTAACATGGTCATTTGGGCTAGAATTGGGAAAAAATCAATCTGATTACTTGTGTAAATTACATTTGTATGTGTACTTTGTAATCTAGATTACAGAATACACATACAAATGTAATTTATACATCACGTACGTTGTAAACTAGAATACAAGGTACGTGATGTGTAAATTACATTAGACGCCATAAAAACCTGACAGACATGTCTTATTTATCAGACAAGGGCGACGTGAGCTTGACATTGACTGTCTAATATATCAGACTGCGGCGGTTAAAAGGTTAGATTCTAGGATTTCTGTTCAGCAATGAAAAACAACAATTAAATTCACAATTTATTGTATATTAAGCTTAGTGGTGACAATAACGCGCACATACTGGTCGTAGGCCGTCGCCACAGCCAGCCCGAGGTGGTCGCGGTTCCAGTCTAGAGCGTTGATGGGCTGTGTGCTGATGACCATGCGCTGCAGCCTCTTCAGGGTGCCGGGGACACCGACGGAGACACCCTGCTGGTCCATGCGGAATCGCTGCTCCGGGTATTCGCTGGAATAGTACATTACTATACAGGGTGTTTCCGTGGTCGTCATCCCAACTGTGAAAAACGTGTTAAGATGGTCTTTCTGAACAAGGTTTCCCATGGAACAATGAATATTAATGAATATCGCGCAGTAAAATTAACTGATTTCATACCGACCAATGCGGAAGTGTTGATAATTTCCAGTCTCGTTTCATAATTATGTGAACACATTAGGAAAGAATTGGTATGGAGAAATGTATACATATCAATGATCTGGAACTTTACTAGTCGTCTTTTAGGGCTCGCGGTCGTGTCCGGGTTTCGTGTCAACGTTTCTCATACCCGTGTTCGTGTTAAAGTCCGTGTAAATAATACCCGTCTGCACGGGTACACGGGTAGACGGGTATTATTTACACGGACTTTAATTACCCGCGGGTTCGGGGACGTCCTTGACGAGAAGCCGTGTATGCATAGAAAGTCTGCTTTTTAAGGGTAAAGTTATGTACCGAAGGATGGGTCGTGAGACTTAAGAGCTATAGTACAAATGGATAGATAAGCGGAAGGCTAATTGTGTCAAATAGACCTTATTGCGTAACAGATAGAGTCGAAATTTATAAAAACAAAAAAAAGTTATATCGGCTGACCTTTCCTGAACACGTTTGTTTTGTAGTGTCGAACGAAGCTGCAGGTTATATTCCATAATAGACCTTATTTGCATTTGCTCAAATTATTTCGAACCTGTTCGGTTCGGTCTTAAGTACCCGGGTACCCGGGTAGCACGCGGTTTCGTGTAACCGGTATCCGTGTATTGGACACGGACACGGGTACCCGGCGGGTTCGTGTAATTCGGGTTCTTAGTACCGTCGGGAGACATTTATTATTTATTATTATTATTATTTATATAGGTCCCATGGGAAACATTGTTCAGAAAGACCATCTTAACACGTTTTTCACAGTTGGGATGACGACCACGGAAATACCCTGTAGAGGCCGGGACGAAAGGGTTTTCCGGCCGAAGACATATAGATAGGATAGGTGCGTGACGGGCTACCCCATATTTCCGGCCGACGTATGTATAGTGCTTTTCTCAAACATGCAATAAAAGAAACAACAAAAACATAGTGGCAGAATGTCATGATGCCTGTGCCACAAATTTATGTGGAATGGAATTAAAAAGTAGCACTTTGCCGACGTAGGCCTTCAAGATTTGTATTAAACGACCTCTTGTCCTAGTCGCACCTGAAACGTCATACTTCGCAGCCTATTATGAGGAACATAACAACAATATTATTTCATTGCATGTTTGAGAAAAAAAATATATACGTACGGTTGCCGTGTGGTGACGGCTGTAAGAACACATTTCTCACCACCCTAACTCTTCCCGTGGGTGTCGTAAGAGTTGGCTAAGGGATTGAAGTGTCACTGACTTTTATTTATCGAAGATTGATGATGGGCAGCAGCATCGTCATAATAGACACACTACTGCGATCGTCAACTCGACAATGTCCAAAATAATGGACATGGTCGAAAGACCATGGTACCTACAAATGGTGTATTTTTTTCGAACCAGAATCAATAACAAGGAGGCTTGAACACACGACTATCCCTTACTTTCTACGAACAAATAAAACATGGAAGCCGCACGTCATACTAAATTGCCTTTCAAAAACGGTCCTGAATTTTAGTTGACAAGTGTCACCCCCTCTTTAAAGCATCACGGTAATGAATTTCAATATCAACCTATAAAAACTTAAACCGCCATTTAAAAATAGTTGTCATTGGTCCGTCGAAGTTTTGATTGGCTTTATTCTATAAACATTTGTCAATGATGTTGCGCCGAAATATGCGCGGTGTTAAGAAAAGCGCTATGTTCTGCCCATCTTGGCACAATTGAACAATTGGTTTTGGGGGCATTTTTGAGCTGGTGTTAGACGTCCATGTTATATATGGTCGCAGCTTGCTTTTGTGGAATTAAGGTTTAAAAAGGCATAAAAAGCAAAACTCACTATTTCCATAGAGTAGCCTGCCCGTTCCCAGAACACGTCACGAAGAGGTCCCGATTCTGCGGAAGGTGGCGAGCCACCCAGATGGTACCGCTTTTAACTGAGTTTTCCAATACCTGGACATTAAGAAAAATGTTTTTCAAAGTCAAAGTCAAAGTCAAAGTCAAATAATTCTTTATTCAAATTGGAATAGCAACAAACTCTTTTGAATCGTCTAGGTATTAAAACTACTTCCGGTTCGAAACCTACACCGCTGACCCAAGAAGAACCGGTAAGAAACTTGGCGGGAATTATTTTTTCAAACAATCATGGTACATCTTACAACTAACATGCATTAAAAAAAAAAACATAAAAATGATTTTAAATAAATTGAAATATAACAAGAGATGTAAAGTCTCTAAAAAGTCAGAACATTTATAAGTAATAATTTATAGAGAAGTAAAGGTTGCTCTCCGAATAGGTATATAATAATAAATTAATAACATTATATAATGCACGTTTGGAGATGTACAAGGCCTCCAAGCGTAAATTATCGTAATTGAATGTCATGACTTTAACAAACTAATAATTAAATTCTAAATTACTCCCACGGTGTTTTATCATTCATGTAGTCTTGTGTACTATAATAAGCTTTAGATATAAGTTTACGCTTTACAAAATTCTTAAAATTATTGACTGAAAATTCAGTAATATTTACTGGAAGTTTATTATAAAATCTTACACAATTACCCATGAATGATTTCCTAATTTTATGGAGCCGAGTGGCGGGTACTGCGAGCTTATGTTTGTTTCTAGTATTAATATTATGTATGTCACAATTTTTCCTAAAATTGATAATATTTTTATGTACAAACAGCAACACAGCTAGGTATACACTTCAGAAATTGGAAATATTGCATGAAAGAGAATCACACTTACAGTCACATGTCAGTTACATAGGAATGTTGAGCCACTTGGCAAAGGATGCAATTTGGTCGTGTAATATTATGGGTTCGGTATTTTTCGTTAGTAGGCACATTTCCTATGGTCCCCGATGATATGTCATCGAATCTTTGTTGCGTCAAAATTTCAGTACCTATTTGAAAACTAGGTAGTTGACATAATAAAAATTCCTTCGTCTACGACATGAATGTAGGATTAATATGGATTTGACAACGTTATAATAATAGCAAGAACGAAAGGGATGGTCTTATGAAACTTTTTACTAGTGGAAGTGAAAAGGAACGATAATCGTCCGTCCTTATCACTGTGCCACTATTTTTTGTGTGTGTGTGCATTAGATGCTAAATGTAAGTGCCAGACAAATGCGTTGAATACGTGACTAAGTGCCTGTGTGGCACTTTCGTCTTAGTAGTAAGTGACTATGTCTATCCCTCTTAGTGGCACACTATGTGCGGCCCCTCGGTCTACGAACATTAAGAATTAGCTATCGGCCATTATTAGACGCTAGATGTCGTTGTTCCTAGTGGAAACTGGATAACGACAGTTCTTCATAGATTTGTCTAAAACCGTTTAGTAATTTATTCACGTTTTCTTCATATCGGATGCCATGAATTATCTGACATCCGACGAGGTATTTTTTCAAGTCAAGATATTTTTACAACTAGCCATGTTATCGGGCAATTTTAAATGATTTTTTTCATTGACAGAGACAAATGTTATTGCTATCTTTATCATTCGTCACAGCTCCTAGTTGACGTTAGTTGAATACTTATTAACCTTTGTGGAAATATGGTAGATAGACGTTTGACAGCCTACCTATAATCCTTTAATCTGTCAGTAGCCATACAAATGTTTAATAGAGACTTGATAGTTACTGGCTGAAATTATAACTTTGAAAAAATATCAGTGACAGCCGTTGAAAGGAAAATGAACGAAAATTTCTACATATTAGCAGCTTAGCGGTCAAATTACCGGCTCTGAAGTTAGATTGACGTCTCCAGAACTAAAGCGGATGATATATATAACGTAACTATAGTAACGTCAGCTTCCGGAAAAAATGCGATCAAACATTGGTTAAACGTTTTTGTTATTACGTAACCATGGTAATGTCACCTTCTGAAGGAACCGCGAGCGATCATTGGTAAACCGTAGCAATGCTCGCCTCATTGGTCAGCAGAGTTCGGCCGAAGTCGTGATACCAGTCTCATAAGATTTCGGAACCCGATTTGTATTATTCGACCAAGTTGCGAACAGTGCGAACAATCAACATTCCCGTGTATTATTTAATTTGAAGTTGACATAATGTAAATATATTTATCTCTTTCATTTTCTCTCTGCTCTGTCTTTAATGGTCAGTTAGGAGTGTTGCTGTTTGTACATACATAATATTCTCATAGATGTATTGAGAATACAATGTCATTATATTAATAACCTTAAACTTATCTCTAAGTGAGTCTCTAGGGCTCATTTTATATATCGCTCGAATAGCCCTCTTCTGCAGAACAAAAATAGTGTTAGTCTCTGAATTGGCAGCACTGCCCCATAATAAAATGCCATACGACATAATGCTATGAAAATAACTAAAATATACTAACCGAGCTGTATCGACGTCAGTTAATTGACGGATCTTGCTCACTGCAAAAGCTGCAGAACTCAGTTCGAATTGTTGTCAATAGCGTAGATACGTGTGTGTGTGTGTGTGTGTGTGTGTGTGTGTGTGTGCGCGTGTGTGTGTGTGTATGTGAGGCATTACCTGGGCAAACCCCTTGGTGGGATTCTGCGTACGCACATCGAACACGTGAAACTTTCCCTCCAGTGTGGTGGCCACTAGCTTGTTCATAGGGATGTCTTTACGGTCAAACTCTGCGTGGCATACCTGGAACAACGGAAAATATTATTATACCAGAGTATACAATTTAGTTTTCTTGTTTTAATGTAGGTATATTGCTTCAATAATATTATTACTTCCTTCCATTTTTTTATCCTGACACAGATATATTATATAGGTACATTTATGCTAGAGTAGCTTTATTCAACATAGAAACTTATTTATCTATGTCAAGGAAGATCATTTAGATGTGTGCATTCAATTGGCGTATATTTACTAACTACCAACTAGATAAATTATGTTCTACGAATGTAGGCAGGAATAGTAGTAAATAACATATATAATTTAGTGGTTTCATTCCAATAATATATTCAAGAGATGAAGTCGGGTGAGCCCGAAGGCGGGACACCGCCGACATATACCTATTAGTAACATACCGGTTAGTTTTGACATAATTAATATACGTGTTAAAATTTGTTTCCGCAGTTTTATTTCAGATACATTAGGTACCGGCCAATATATTATTTATTATTATTATTTATTAAAATAAAGTTTACATGACATTACAGTTGAACACCAATGCGTCATGAAACTAAAATTATACATAAAAAAAAAATAGAATACAAATACAAAATAGAATATAAAAATATAAAAAAAACACATTAGATTTAGGCGACACAACTGCGTGGCTCCGGTGCGTCGTCTGAGCCGGCGTCGTAGGGTTCGGCAGGTTGCCCCGAAACCGCCGAAACACGACGCCCTTCGGCCAGAAGTCCGGACTCGCGATAGTGTCTTGAAGCGGCCGCGGCACGCGCACCACAAACGAGCTGAAGTGCACGTAGTGGCGCGACCGCAGCTGCTGCACCCTCAGCGAGAGGCCAATCTTCTGGTGGACGTACTCCGCCACGTCATCAGCCACGGCGGAGTAATGCAGGCGCGATACGTAGAGCGCCTTACACGGAGTTGCGACCCGAAGACCAGAATTAACCGGCTCACATTCAGATTTTTTTTCAGTAGAACTTTTGTTTATATTTGTAAGTTATTATTATTTATTATTTATTGAATTACTTGACACAATTTTAATTTAAAAAATACAATATCGTCCCACAAAACTGTTACAACAGTTTGACTGTGGGAGCGGCAGTCTCTTAATTAATTGTTTTGACAGGGTTTTATTCGAACTGATTGTACTTAGTGGTTTCCTCACTTTCCACCTTACGAATATAGCTAGTATAAGCATAGGCCTTTGTGCTAGCGATGACGACGAAACCATGTAGTCGTTTTTCATAAAGATTTTTTGTGCATAGCATGGATTTAGTAGTAAAATTTAAATTTAGCAATATTATGCTGTGTCTCCAATTGTTTTTCACAACACTTAATTGCAATATTCATCATTAATTTCTGCAAAATACCAAAATAATATGCTATCTACATGCGAACGTGCCGCTTACTCTATACTAGCGATGTAACGCATATCGGTTTAGGAATATTCGCGAATGCGAATGCGAATATTTGCGATTCATATTCGCGAATGCGAATGCGAATATTGGGAATTATACATACCTATACATACATTGCTGGTATAAAATGCCTAAAGGCATTAAGTCCGCTATTTATACTCTTTTGTATGTGCAATATTGGGCAATAAAGTTGAAAATAATAATAAACATTCAATCAAACTCCAAAAATATTGCACAGGCGCAATGAAACGCATGGAATAGGTTCTTTTGCGTCAATATCTTTGCATTAACCAAAGATATTGACAAAGTATTTAGTAGTGACATTTAGGGACATTTTACCAGAGATACCTATTATACTGAATACTTAGTATTCAGAAGTAAATTCAAAACTAAGCGATTAGTTTGACTCCAAAGCTACTAGGTGTCACCGTCTTCGCAATCGCCACGACTGTTTTGTTTAATTATACGTATCATTTGTATTTTATTAACTGAAAATACTGAAATATAACGTTTTATTCATCATTCAGTTAAAATATATCATTTTTAGAGTCGCATGTTTTTGTACCTAGACATCTAGGCATTAAGGTCAACTTTAGAATGTAGTACTTCTTGCCTTAAGTGAACGAAATAATTAGATAAAAATATTCGCAATATTCGCGTCAATTTTTTGCGAATGCGAATACGAATGCGAATATTTTAAAACATGCGAATATTCGCAAATGCGAATGCGAATGCGAATATTCGTTACATCGCTACTCTACACACGCTCATACAAAAAGTCACGAATGTGATACTTTATTGGCCGGTACTGGCCTACTACCGCAAAAATCGAAATTCGTAAATTTCGAGGATTTTTCTCTATTACTCAAACGAAAGCGTCATTAGAGTGAGAGAGACAAATCCTCGAAATTTACCAATTTCGTTTTTCGCGGTTGGGCCGCTGTAGATGCAAGACAAAAAACGCTACAAGCGAATCCTTACCCCATTCTTCAAATTGCACTCCCATCTCAACGACATGGTCCTCAGATCGAACATCTTCAAGTCCCCATTATCGTACCCAGCTACAACAATGCGCTCGGAATCATTGAAGGAGTTCCCGAAGCAGACAGACCAGCAGTCTCTCTTCCCTTCTCCTTTTACTGGCTGCATGTTGGCCACTGGCTTACCACGCTGGCGGGGGTCCCATACTTTTACTGTGCCTGTGTACAACACACGAGAAAATATCGCATCTATAGGTACTCACTCAACTTCGGATCAAAAGAGGAAGTCATTGATGGAAATGTCACCTTTCGATCACTCTGAATACGGGTATTGTGTAATAAGTGTTGCAGATACGACGTTTAGTAAGTAGGTATAGCACCGATATGGTACAATGCAATAGGTACCTACGCTCAGAAGCTACCTACGATCAAATCACCAAATATAATCATTTAAAAGCGACTTCAACCGATTTCTTCAATATTCCATCATCAGACCCGAACTTGATGCCAATGGGACCACATTAGTTTATACCCGATCGATAAAAAAAAATCGGCTCACGATTCTCGGAGAAATCCAAGTACCATACTATAGAAAATGAAAACCTTCTTCTTTTTTAAAACCAGTTAATTAAACTGCTTTTTATTTCATTTTATCATGTATAATTAAACTGCTATTTAAAAATAGTTGTGATTGGGCCATCAAAGTTGATTGGATATATGCTATTTGCATTTGATTTGGTTTTGCAGTTGGCGCACCAACATAAATTTTTATTCTTTTTTTTTAATCTTATTTATTTTGTAAGCCATACATCTTATCAATAAGTCGGCTTAAATTTTTATTCTTTACCTTGTTAAAAAAGCAGTGTACCTATTCGCCCTTCGCGGCTCAAATGCACAATTATTTTTGGGGGTATTTTTAAGCTCATATTAGATATCCATGGTTATAATGGTTGTAGGTCAGAAAGTAAGTACTTATTTTCCCTCATAATTATTATGCCTTGACGTGGATCAGAGTATGGGAAAACTATTAGAAAATATATTTCCAGCACATAAGAGGTTTAGGGTGTAAAAGTATGTATTAAAAATATAAATACTCTTCTACACATTTTTTTTTATTCTAACATGACTAAGGCTATGGGGAGCATTACAATGAATCATGAGAATCAGTGGTTGGTTACCTAAGGAAAATTCAGGAACAATTCAGTTTGACTATGAAATTTATTAATTATGCTGGAAAATTTCCACAAGTTTGGACTCTAGTGAGGCTAGTAGAAACACTTCAACCTGATCTGAGGTATAAAATGGCAATAGAGCTAATGGGAGTTTTGTGAGTAGTGTGTAACATTGTTATCTTTTCATTAAAATTAGGCAAAAAAAGGCACTGTAATCAGTGGTAGGCAAAAAGTATTCTGATTGCTTCTGTCGGGTACATTTTTATGTGTACTTTGTAATCTGCATTACAATTAACTACATTACATTAAATTGTCAGAAATAATAATATTACTTTTGTCCATATCTGACATTATACAATGTGCCATTAACATTATACAAGTTAATGTGTTACATACAAAAATGTGTTACCATATTAATGGCAGTGCTGACCCTGCAGCAGACCAAAATTAAATAAGATGCCCATGATGACGGAAAGTGGTGGAAAGGAAAGCCGTCCCTAGCAAAGGCCAGGATAATACTAAATAGAAAAAGAATATGTGTTACCATCTCTGCTGCCAGTTACAATTTCTGGAGCCCCGCAGCCAACTGTGTTGCCGCCCATGCCATCTATGGAGTTTATGATGTCTGTGTGCTCTTTGGTTATATACACTTGGCAGCTCTTTTCCAAATCCCTGAACAAAAAAAAAAACAATTTCAACTTTATTGATTTAGATACATTTTTCTAAATATTTTTTATTCAACAAGACAGAAAATTTCAGACATGGCGTAAGCCAAATTATGACAAAGAGTTTACAAAGTGCTCTTACCATATTTCTAATGTACCCTTAAAATCACCTGTGGCTAGTTTTCTCTCAACATCACTGGTAGCACCAAAAGTGCCACATTTAAATGAATTGGGTCTTTCAATCTCCTTTATTTTCTTGACGTCACCTGCAGTTATTTCGAAGATTTCAAGCATTCCATGTCCATTGGGTAGACAACCAATAACAACAAACTTTGCAGAGCATGGAATCCATTTGCAATCAAATAAGGAGTGATTAAGGTTATGTTCGATGTGTGTTATAATTTGAGGCGTATCCAAGCTTTCCATTCTTAGAGTTTTCTCCAATGCAAATTACTTTCCTTGTAGATGAAAACAACCTTAAAATCCACCATCGAATAAACACATTTTGGTTGTCATGGTAACCGAGTGACGTTTATGATGCGTTTATAATGAGATTTGTTTTATTCACTTGGCGCAGAATAAAATACTCGGATTTTGAATGATATTAAATTACACTACACTAGCTCATGTTTGTATACATTATGCTCATTGAGTTTACGTATAATAAATAATAATCCAAGACTATTACTAATAATTTACAAAGACAACATCATTCGTTTTTTTATTTGTTTCTTAGGTTGTCTGTAATTATTGTCTATGATTTGCCATGATTTTGACATCGCTAGTGATGTACTGATTGATAAGACAGAAATATCGATATGGAAAAGGATAAATCCAAATTATTTTACTTCGTATTTAGGTTATAAAATGATTATTAAATAACACAAATCACATTACTATTGACATAATAATTAACTTGTACTAATTAAAGCAATGTGATTATCATCAATTTGAATATATTTCGTTCTAAAAAAACAGTCGTTATCGATAAGATATCGAAAAAAAGACGCTGCTAAGTTACATCCTTACCAAATCATTACAAAAAAAAATTACAATGGCAAATAATCGCGAGAGCGTGCAAAATCTAATTGAAATTTAATAAAGTTAGCTGTATATCCAGTGATAATACTTTAGTCACTATTAAGAACTTTCAAAAACACCCAAAATGAGTGAGAGGAAAAGCAAGAAAAGCGTAAGTTTCCATCCTAAATCATATCATGAGATTTTTCAGATTTTTTTGATTATGAATTTCGTGTTTATTTTTCAGAAAGCAGACATTGCGAAGCAATTCGACTTGCCGATGAGGCAGTCCAAGATCACGACCCTGCTGAACCAGGCGGGACAGGCGTATTGCATATGCCGATCCTCCGACAGTTCTCGATTTATGATGTGTGTATTTTTGAACTCATTAATTGAAAACAAAACTCCAATCAATCCCTTACCGTCGATTTATTGGATTAAGTCAGGTTATTATGTGATATGACACAAGACCTGCTTGTTGGAAAATGTTACCAGAATGACCTTATGTCTACTATTTATAAATTTAATTAGCAAAATTGTAGTGTGTTATTCATCTTACTCTTCTGCATCCTCGTATGCCAGTATTATTTCAGATCAGAGTTATATAGTGAGTTTTGCTTGTCAGCTGGCAATACAATGTATGTTGTGGACAAACAAGTTAGTTAACGGCACCCAATTGAAGGTAAATTCACAAGACTAACATCAGTTACCAATTCTTTTGTGTTTTAATATGAATTAATCAAAGTTAAGGTATTATAATTATTTGTCTGGCCTAGGGTAAATATGTGGACACTTAAATCTCTAATAAATATAAGACCACAAAAAAATAATTGGTAACCAATGTTATCTTCTGGATGTACCCTTACTCCTAGTTAATATTGCAATTTGCTTAAATCAACTGTGTTTCTAGAGCCTGTGATGCCTGCGAGGAGTGGTATCATGGAGACTGCATTAATATATCAGAGAGAGAGGCAAAGTACATAAAGAACTACTTCTGTGAGCGCTGCCGGGAGGAGGACCCCACTCTAAAGACTCGCTTCAGGCCACAGAAGCGTGAGAATGATGAAGAAGCAGGTAATAGCATAGCATCTATGTTGTCAGAGAATAGAAATTGTAAC
Organism: Thaumatotibia leucotreta; assembly: GCA_025490895.1. Lineage (NCBI taxonomy): Eukaryota > Metazoa > Arthropoda > Insecta > Lepidoptera > Tortricidae > Thaumatotibia > Thaumatotibia leucotreta. The sequence continues at coordinate 19,800 of JALPQI010017339.1, forward strand.
CATATTTGTTTCAAAACCCAACATTTTAAAAATAAATTCCATAAGATAACATAGAAGAGGGTATCAGGAAACAGGCTTACATCAATTGCCTGTCCGAGTTTGAAATATTGTAATATTTATGGTATTTTTTTTTCTAAATATTTTTAACCTATTAATTGCCGAAATAAAACTATGAAAACGGATAAACTCGCGTATATTAACTAATTTTAACTTCATTCCGACGTTTCGAACACTTTACAGGGTTCGTGGTCTGCGGATGTCAGTCATCCGCAGACCACGAACCCTGTAAAGTGTTACCGCGAGGATTACTCATGAAATAAAACTATGAAAACGGATAAACTCGCGTATATTAACTAATTTTAACTTCATTCCGACGTTTCAAGTCGACGTTCATGAGTAATCCTCGCGGTAACCGAAGAAAATACTATTAATTGCCATTTGTTAAATCTAAAACTGCCACATATTCACCAATATTACTGGCTTAAGCATGTGAGGAGGCAAGAGATATTTTTGTAGAATATACTTTGTCACTTATGTGACATAGGCTTTGTTATTTCAGAGCATTCAGAAGATGTCTACTACCAATTATAAAAATGTATATTGATATTACATAGTTTGCATCTGTTTTTCAGACCTGAATTAAATTTTAGAATTATAATTATAACTAACATGACATTCAAACATTACAAACTGGGTTACACATATATCTAAGTCGATGATTGTTCCACATGTTTCAACCCATTAAGAGGGTCCTTGTCCGAAGTACCCTCAGCCAAAGCAAGTGATGTAGTGAGTGTTGTGTGCTACCCCCTTTATGACAAAAGTAACACTGAGGATAGATCTTTCCTTGCATCGCCCCCGCACCACCGCCCGCGGCCAGTACCCATTCTAGCAGGGCGCAAGGGAGGACCCTCGTAATGGGTCGAAACATGTCGAGCAATCATGGACTTCATTAAATTCTCTCTAATCCTTACTCTTCCATGTAATGCCGTAGTAAATTATGAAAATAATTTTCTTTCAATCATTTCAATTCAAACATAGTCACAGTATTTCTTAAGTTTAATATCCTTTACTTAATTTAAAGTTTAGTGCTAGCCATTTATTAATCTACATATATGTTTTACAATTTCCAGTCCGAGATGACAGAAAGAAGAAACGCAAGGAGAAGGACCACTCAGAGAACAAGTCCTCCAAAAGGACGAGCAACAAAGACGGCTGCGGAGACTGTCCTGGGTGCTTGCAGTTAGACGACTGTGGGCAGTACGTAAATTGTCTATGTTGAGTGGCAACAACCACACTTGACAGGCCAATTAACATTAACACGTTCGACGCCGGTGACACAGGGTGTGTGACCAACAAAATCTGATTCCTATGCCACAGACATACATATGTGATCAGAGTAACCTTATTCTTATGCCACTAGCATAAATCAAGTTCTTCCTCCTATGCCAGTGCCATAGAAATACGAACGTTTTTGACACAAGTGCTGTGTCACTGGCATAAGAGTACAATCTGTTCAGTCACACATGCATATCAATGGCATAGGAGTTCTATCAGATAATGTCGATCGGCATAGTATTAGCGCTTAGTAAAACAGTACCGGAGGCGAACGTGTTAACCAGCTGTACTGTGAAAGTTACCGTACATTTTCAACAAACTTCAAAAAGTTAGGAGGTTCTCAATTCAACTGCATGTTTTTATTATGTTTGTTACCTCAGAACTTCTGACTGGGTGAATCGACTTTAATTATTCGTTTTTATTTGAAAGCTAATGCTTACCAATTAGTCCCATTTTAATTTGATTCAGTTCTGACAATAGCATTCATAAGAAAACCATATAAGTCTGAAATTTGCATTAAGTATGTGCGCGACAAATGGGTGAATAACTCAATATCACGCCAAACCATTTTGATAATTATTGTTTTTAGGGTCAATCACTTTTCTTCTGTTGTTATTCTGTCACATCACCCAGGGGACAACAGTGGCATAGTTTGCTAGAAGAAAGTATCCTGCAAGCTCTACTATCATGATTAGTGGGTGACCAACCTTGGAAAGGCCACATAACTATTAAAAAATTCTATGTCAATTTGAATGCCATTAAACTGTGATTTTAAGGGTGACCCAGGAGAACGTAACCATGGAAACGAGTGACATAAAAAAAGTGATTGACCCTGTAACCAACTTCAAAATAAACCGAGATGGTCCCGTTGGCACCAAGCCGGGGTATGATTGGGGTCTTGAAGGTTTCTCCATAAACCGGTTTCCGTTGAAGTAGTTTTTTTTTTATTTGGTAATGATTACGAACAATTTAATGCTGATAGGCATGATCGGTTTTTTGGATTCACCCTCGCGGGATTTCGCGTATAAAAAATTACGGGTGTGGCTATAAAAAAAATTTATACTATTATATTACATTTTAACATGGCAAATTGCATGGAAATACGTGTAAATAATTAAAGTTTATTATTCAAGTTACTATAGGAGACCCGCCGGGTGAATCCAAAAAACCGATCACTGCTGATAGGCGATGCAATGCTGATACTAAAATCTTATTAACCGCATCAAAATGCTTTGCGTTACTAAATTTCTTGCTTATTTGTACTATGGTATACATAACAGGGGTATATTTTCCAGATGCGAGGCTTGTGAAGACATGTTTAAGTTTGGAGGCAACAACAAGTTGAAAATGAAGTGCCGGCAGCGGGTCTGCGTCCTCAAGAGTAAGAAGCAGTCTAAACAGTCCAGGTAATTTGCAGGAAAAATTATCCTAATAGTTTTTTTTTTAATATCAAGAGTCATTTTACACAAATCAACCTAGTCCCACGGTAAGCTCAATTAAGGCTTGTGTTGTGGGTACTAGGCGACGATATATATAATTCGAACCCGGAACCTCCAGCTTCGTAGGCAGGGTCACTACCAACTAGGCTATGGAGGCTGACAATAGTTATTTGTTATACAAGGGTGCAAAGTTGTATTTTACCCGCGCGTATGAAATTGAAACACGAGCAAGCGAAAGGATTCTATAGTTTAACCACGAGCGAAGCGAGTGGTTCTAAAATAGAATCCTGAGCAGCGAGTGTTTTAACATACGAGAAGTAAAATACATTTGCACCCGTGTGTAACACAAAACTTTTCCCCTCACTATAGCGAGGAAACTCAAAAAAGGTAATTATTTGTTCACATTACAATCATCATTATCATAGATCATCGTTAGTGATAATAATTTTCCAAATGCATCATGTATTTAATGCAAGATTTTGTCGCAGTAAACTTACCACGAAAAAGTAAACGCATCACGATTTTAACACATTCCTGTAGTTGCACACCAACGCCAATGCATTATTAAATCATTCTCATTCATTATTTTTACAAAATTATAACAGAACACCCTGAAAGTTGTTTAGTTTACTATTTTTATGCGTGTTCGAGTCAGTAAAGTAAATAAAGATTATAACCTATAATTATTCTTTGACAATGTTGACGTTGACATTTTCTGCGTTTTGTGATTGCATCTAGTCATCTTATCATCATTCACTAAAACAATTGTTACTTATGGAATTTTAGGATTTATATGTTAAAATCATCATATTATATAAAGATTTTACACTAAATTCTCAAACAAATTATTTAATTATCATTAATATGGAACAATTTCCATGAGCATTTTACGTTTTGTTATTCCAAAACCAAGATCATTACTTTGCCACACAAGTGAATAATATGCGTTTTTACACGTTCGTATTAAAGGATAAACGAGCACTTTACGAGCTAGTGAGGGGAAAAAGAGGTTGTCCGGAAGAGATTGCTTTTTTATCGATAGACCTCCTGTTATGTCGCGATACTTTTACTAATTTATTTTTTGTTATGTTTCATTGCTTCGAAGAAGAAATGAGCACTATATGTTTGTCAAGTCATGGTCAAATAATTGACAAACCTAAAATTTATATGACAGATACTGTAAACTGGGGCTTTTTCATTATTTTTCATCACACCTTGGGAATTTTACTTTTCACTTAGAAAGCCACTAATTTTAAAAATTCCCAAGGAAGTTTCATAAATGTTATTACGTTATTTAATATAATTTAATATTAAAAAATATATTATTTTCTTGGAAGTGTGATGTAAAATATTGTATACATCAAGGTTGGTAAGCGTATTTAAACTCGCGTCATATAAGTTGAGAGACTCAATATTAATACCGTAATTACCTCCCAATATGCATGATGTACTACATTATTATCGTTATATTCTATCTTGCAGCAGCAACAGAGTTAAAAAGAAACATCATGAGCGAGAGACTTACGAGCCAGAAGAGTCCATAGCGCACCTTCAGACCTTAGAACCCAGGCAGTGTTACGGACCTCAGTGCACCAGGGCAGCGCTGTATGGGTCTAAATACTGTTCATCTCAGTGCGGGATCAGGCTGGCTACCGCTAGGATTTATCAGGTAGGTTGACTTGAAACTAAGGTATTAATTGACCTCAGTGCATCAAGGCAAGGCGGTGGCAACTGGCACAAGTGAACAGTGAAAGTTTTCACTTATGATCAGGTTGTGTGGAGCGACTTTGTTGTGCCAATATAAAAAAAGAAGGCAGCGTTATGTGACTTCAAATAGTGTTCGTCTCAATGCAGGATTGGGCTGGCTACAGCTAGGATTTATCAGGTAATTTTCTCTAAGTCTAAGGCCTGAGTTGCGAAGTTTTCGGTGGAGCATGCATCGTCACAGAATAAATAAGAGCAGAAGTGTGACTGTCAGCTAAACTTGTCTTTTTCTCTTACCCTATTCATGAACATTTCCCGATATAGCAAGCCGAAAAGTATTATTTGTCCTTTTCAGTCTTATGAAACAATAGTACATTACTATAGAGGACGGGAAACGAAGGGCTACAGGCCAAGTAGATATATCTGGCCGAAGGAACTGAGGCCAGATAGGAATACGCGGCCTGTAACCCTGTTTCTCGCCGAGATTTGTACAGTGCTTTTCTCAAACTTGCCATGAAATAAAACGAACTGATTCTGTTTGAGGTATCTTTTTACCTGTTGGTATAGACATTAGTTCTTAGGTTATTTTTTTTCTGTGGCTGAATGTCAAGACTTAGTGTCACAATTTGACGTTTCAAAACAAAAGACAGTTTGTTTGCAGTCCTAGGTGGGAAATAAATACATGAAATCTCTTTACATATCATCTTAGCATATGACACCGGATACATAGTATTTCCGGGCTTGATTTAAAGTAAGTAACATCAACATTCCGTAGCAGGTTTGAGAAAAATGTTTTTTCTCAAACTTGCTACGGAATGTTGATGTTACTTAGGTACGTTAAATTAAACCCGGAAATACTATGTATTTGGTACGGTATTAATACGGTGTCATGTGCTAAGATGATATATTATGTAAAGAGATTTCATGTATTTATTTCACACCTAGGACTGCAAACAAACTGTCTTTTGTTTTGAAACGTCAAATTGTGACACTAGGTCCTGACATTCAGCAAAAAAAAACCTTTGAAGTAATGTCTATACCACCAGGTAAAAGGAAACCTCAGATTAAAAAAAGTTAGGCGCGTATGTTTTTTTTTTAATGTTATACGATACTGTACTATTGGTATAATTTACAAATTAAATAGTATGGGTTCGGCGAAATCAATTCGTTTTATTTCATGGCAAGTTTGAAAAAAGCACTATTACAAAGCTCGGTTTTCGGTTAGTTTTAAGTAAGTGTTTTGTGTATTGATGATTTGTGGCTGTGCACATGGAAAGGACCTAGTCACAGCATTTAGTTACAGAGTTACATGAGTTTTTGTCGAAGCGGGTGAAAAAGTTCTAAAATGGGTTTGTGCTATAATTGGGTTATTTACATCCTAAGGAACACGTGTGTACAAGAATATCAGTAAAATTATGTTTTTTTAGTATATATCTCAGATTATATAATTTTGTCAATATATCCGTCGCGGGTAGTCAAATGTCTCTTTCTAAGATAGATCAGCCTATAGCAAAATAATTTAAATCAAAAATGTATCAAATGTTTTTTATAAGAAGACATTAACCCATATATGCCCAAAATAAACTGTATCCTATACATCATAAAGTTCATCTCAATAACTAGTTCTGGGCATATGCCCAAATAACAAATAAGTTTAACCCATATATACAGTGTGTTTGGTCAGCGGTGTCGGAGCTTTTAAGGGCTTAAACTACAATCAATTTCATCGCTAAATTACCATGCAATTTTTTTTTGTTCCAACGATAATTAAATAGCGGCAATTTAAAATTTTGAAACAGACGTAGACGGGCATGAGGTATTTCTGGAATAATACGTTTGTTATCGGTCCTATCTTAGCAAAAAAAATCGTTAGAGATTTCATTAGATAAGCAAACTAATCAAGCTAATCATTTGACGCAACTATTGCAACAACAAGGCCAAAAATATATTAAAAATGAAAAATAGTAACAAATTCACCTTAATTGTTCAATTAATTTAAATTTGCATAAAAACTAGGTCGTTAACCTCACTTGCTTCATGTAGCTTTTGTTACATGTCATCACTCTTATTTTACATAGATATAGATTCTATCGCAAAAATCAAAGCAAGTGAGTGGTTAAGATAGGTTCTTGATGTTGTTATTTGTTAGTACAGGATGTTAGCTAAAAAATAACACCATAATTACAGTTATTCCTTAAGTACTTTAGGAATTACAAGTGCTTAAGGAAGAAGTGCGTTTTTTGACATTATAAACTTTAAATGCAATTTTCTCAACTTGTGCATTTCGGAAGTTGCAAGAATTTATATAAAAATAGTGGTTCAACCTAGAGCCATGATTCTTTTTTTTATTGATTGCAAATTTAATCTCCTTTTTGGAACTATGCATAACTCAATACTCCCAACTAGGTACTTTTCCATGTGCACAGCCACATTTGTTTATAAATGATGAATAAGGGGGTTATTTAATATATTTTATATATAATATTAGATTGTTAACTAAGGGCGGAAAGGGACCCATTTAAGATTTATGCATTGTTGGACTAAAAGTAAATATATGGTGATGTATAAAAATTTCTACATATAAAATAAAAATTGGTCCGAATATTAGAAAGCCAATACTT
>JALPQI010017340.1:0-19597 GCA_025490895.1 Thaumatotibia leucotreta
TTATGTAAATGACATTGACAAACAAATGTGATTCCGTTACACTTTACCGTTACGAAAACATTGAAAAACCTTTTTTTTGTATTTTTATAATTTTTGCTTTGAAAAATTATTAATTAAATTTATTGAAATTTATTACGATGTTTTAATATTGACAACTATTCTTTGTGTTTAAATAGTGGAAGAAACTTTGCAGAAAATATACTGAAAGTAGTGCAATAACTAAACGTGTCTATTTTGACAACCAACATTTGACATTTCAGTCGGCCTGAAGCGTATACCGTATTGTGATTGTATTGCGCTTGCAAATCATAAAAACACTTCAGAAACACATCAGTTTCGTGCTATATTTCTTTTTCGCTTGATTTCATGTATTTGTCGTCAAACTGGCGGGCAATGTTAGAATGTTTCCTGGTAACTTCGACTTACACATGGATGGAATTGGTAAATTAATTTTGCTATTTCCGGCGACCGCTTTATCTGACTATCGGCGTTTTAACTGTGTTACATGGTTGCAATGTCTTATTGAAATTATTTTTATTAGTTTTGTATTATATATTTACTGTACTATTGCCCATATAGATATTTTCGTGACGTTATTGTCATGGGACGATATAGCGCACTATAATCTAGTTCGTAGAAGCAGCTTATCAGCTCATTTATTTATTTATGTATTATTTTATTAATTTACTTCACTAACAACTATTTTTACAGGTTCTAAGCCTAATACAATAGTGTAACTATTTTTAATAATAATGGACAGATGGCCCAATTTTTGCAGTGTTGTCCCCCCCAATTTTTTTTTAAATTTGAGACTTGTAACTTCTAATATGATTTCCACTCAGAATAACAAGCTCTTTCGAAAAATTTTCTCCTATTAAGATTTAAAGATCTCATTAATTCTGACTACAAATCATATAAAATATAGCTATGTTACAAGAAATGTGAAAAAATGGCCCAGATAGGCAGATACATTATTTATTTATTTATAGCCTTGGTACAGTCAAGGGCATTAATATATATACACTTCTCCATACTGATCCCTTACAAATGTGTCTATATATTAATGCACTCGACTGTACAGACAAAGTAAATTTTCTGTTATGATGACAGTTCTGTAGGTGGGGCTCTGTGTGTCCTGTGGATACATAGGCCTCGTCCAGCATTCTCCAGTCTTGCCTATATTGAGTTCTTCTCATCCGTAGATGTCCGGCCATCTTTCTTATGTCATTGGCTTATCTTTCCGAGGTCTACCTCTCTTCCTCTTTGTATTGGTAAAGGGCCTTTGTTACTGTTCTGGCCCAGATACATATATTTACTTAAATACACAGAAAACAATAGAGCACAGAAACCAGAAGCATTACTACCAACTGGTTGGATTTTATATATTTGCCAATTTAAGTGTTAAACTTAAACTGACAAGGTTGCATTATTTATTCTTAATTTTATGCATGGGGCTTAAAGGTTTACCTCAAAATCACCTTGGTAGTTAAATAAAACAAAGTGATCAAAATAAGCCTTTCTTGTTTTATTTAGCTATGCAAAAGATTAAATTTTAACTCTAGTCTTGACTTTATTTGCTTTATTGCGCAAAAAAAATCTTAATATACACAAGGCGTACTTAGTGCTAAGGGCATTCTCTACCAGTCAACCTATAGGCAAAGCAGAGGAGGTGTGGAAGGTGGGGGGTGAATATCAATGTCAAAGGATTTTTAACCTTTTAGATGCCAGCAACTGATATATTTTCACCACAGGTTCAACTCCAAAGACCAGTATATAAGTCTTGTACCACAGAGCAATATAGAATTACATGTATGTGCGTAAAATTCAATTTCAGTTTTGAAATTTACGTCAGACCTATACTGGAGTACGCTTTTCAAGCCTGGAGTCCCTACTTTGCCAAAGTCATTGACATGCTAGAGAAAATCCAACGTAGCTTCACAAAACTGCCAAGGCAACTTAAAAACAAGCCATATGAGGAAAGGCTAAAAGAACCAAAGCTAACTACTCTGAAAGACCGCAGAAAACGTGGGGACCTAATAGAGACGTATAAGATACTAACTAAACATTATGACCTCAAGGATTTTCATGAAATGTTCAAGCGTAATAACAACACTCGTCTGAGAGGTCATCACTTAAAGCTAGAGAGTATCAGATCTCACAGTAACCCTTTTAAACACTTTTTGAGCAACCGAGTAGTGAGATGTTGGAACAAACTCCCAGAGGACGTGATCTCAGCTCAAAATGTGAATAAGTTTAAAAATGGACTAGACAAGTACATCACATCTACAACTTGACTATGATTATTGTCACAATGAATGAATGAATGAATGAATTTATTTCAGACCAATGTCCATATTGCATTAATTAGTAATTACAAACACAAAACAATCAAACTCACTGGATGACCACTGGATCCCTCCTCCACCATCAATGATCACTGGATACAGGCTACATCAGTTTTCTAACTGCCTGCCTGCTTATTAAATAATAATATAATAAAATAAAAAAAAAATTGTTGACTTGGCGTCCAAGTGACAGCTTTGGTATTTGACATGGCGTCAAAAAGGTTAATCACTACATACCTAGTATAAAATAAAGTCACTTTTTCTTTAAAACTACGCAACGGATTTTGATGAAAGTTTGAGGAAGGTTTTTATGTAGGTATAGTACCCGTGCGAAGCCGGGGCGGGTCCCTAGTAACTATAATTTTATTAATCTTAAAAGCGTTATTACTTTCTGATCAGATGACGGCATGGCGGAGCACCCCAACACCGACACGGAGATCAAGCTGAGCTGCCGGACCATCTGCATCGGCACCTACTCCTACAAGCCACACAGTAAGGTACTGATTCGGCCATTTTGTTTAACGGTGCTCCCACACTGGCTTTTATAAATGATATATAACGTTAAACATTTGTTACATAGCATTGTGTAACAAATTATTATTATTATTTAGTTAGTTAGAAAACGAATGTACAATCAAACTACAAAGTGCTAAACATCAAATTTTTTACTTGAATGTATGTGTCTTCATTTTAAATTCAGCTTTCTGTATGCAACTAGGTTGTTTTGGTTTTTTTTATGTGAGGAACAAGAAGAGGACAACTGAGCGCTCCGCCTCAAGTGTGAAAGCTGTTGGAAAAGGAAAACAACAATCACTTTGACATTGGCAAATTCACCTTGCTGTGGAAACAAGCAAGGTGTAAAGCCAGAAAAAATGAGTGCTCAGCCCACGTGATGGAAAGCAGGAACTGAGGCCCATGGACATAGCGATTAGAAAATCGCCTATGTGCTGCCTACCCTAAGGACTTAGATGGATTGCCTCTATCTATGCCAGTAATTACACCGGCTATGTTACCCCTAAACCGAAACACAGCAGTGCAAACACTGCTATTTAGCGGCAGGTTAACGGGTAGCTATCCGGGCGGACCCTGCACGAGGTCCTACCACCAGCAAAAAATGAATGTAAATAAATAAGATAGTACCATGATATTTATTTACATTTCCAGGTCAGAATATCAGCCGAAGGGGTCACAATAGTAGCACCTGGACTCGACAGGCGGGCATCCGAAGACATTATACTACACATACCACTGAAAAGCTTTGTTCATGTGCTCGCCAGAGCTGAGGACCGGCCCGCCATCTTGTTATACACTGAAGCTAAGACTGGGGACTATGTACGGAGTGCGTTAGACATGCCGTTACGATCAGGTGAGTGAATGTTGCCAACATAATGAAAACATATTGACTCGTCTTTTTTTACTGATTCCAACTATGCTGAATCGTGTTAAATAGAGCCATCAGTATTCATTATGAATGTATTCATACGTCGCGTTTGAAATTGGCTTTCTGAGGTAGAGATTGATTTTTAATACATTAAGACCAAAAATAAAGAAATTCACAATGGCGGCCATTTCTCACGATTTCCAACGCAAATTGATAGGGCCTCTTGACTGCTTAGGAACATACAACTACTATATGAATCTCGTTTTGAGTTAATAAAGTAAGTATAAGAAAGAGGCAGTACCATTATCTATGTCTATGCCTTAAATAGTTTCCGGTGTCAGATTTTACTTTATTATTATACAGGGTGTAAGTCTAATACAGGCGAAGCTCTTAACGGGTGTTAGTTTACGACATAATAAGTACATTCAAATAACTTTTACTTAAAATTAGAGCAACTAATTTTTCCATATAAAATAATTCGGCGCGCAATATAGAGCAACATACGCGAGTTAAATACTCGTTGAAAGCTAATTTCAAAAGCAGATGACATAACTGCCATGTCAACAATAACAAATGTTCATACCTACATTGCTGCTCCGATAATCTTAAAAAAATTCTGTGGGGTCATAATTAAGAGTAACTTTAAAAAACCTTGTAATCTATGATTACACTAATGAATCCCATGCCTGGTTTAATTGATCGCCCGTATTAGACTTACACACTGTATAAAGAATAGTGTGACATTTAGTCGTTGTTCTAGGCTCATTTTTCGCCCCAAATTCGACCTGCGACGAGCACAAGCGGATAACCCTGGTGCCGCGCGCGCTGCCTCGACGCTCGGTCGCATCGCTACGCTCGCTCTTCGGTATGGTGCTGGACGAATTGGACGCATTAGACGCTAGACCGGGAGGCAGCCAGCATGACAGGTAATTTATGGGTCTAAATTCTTTTCGTTGTCTTATTTTGTGTCCCTAAAAAACGTGACACAGTTGTGATTTTACTGTATTATACATAGAATATTATGTTTTGTTTCTGTTATGTAACCAATGTTTGATTTCTCGGTGTATTGGCTTGTCTGTAATGCCGTGTAAATATATTGTTAAATAAATAAATAAATAATTTTTTGTATGAGATGATGTTTTGTTTCTAATTTTTGATGTATGAATTAAAATGTAGCGTGAAAATGAAATACAAGTGCACCGGATTTTTTTTATATACTTAGTCGAAACAGCAACTAAAAGCGTGACAGAGTATGAAACAAGACAACGAGAAGAATTTTGAACCTTGTACAAGAGATTTTTTACTTTTAGGGACATCCAATTAGCGTGACATTAAAAAACTTTAATTGCAGCCAAGCATAAAAGCTCTGTTTTGGTGTTAACTTTATAAACTATAAGCGACATTATAATATAAAAACGTCGTTCGAGTTTAAATTCCTAAAAGTTCATCCCCGTTGTCTGTAAGCTTTTGGGACTCAGTAAAGGCACTAGAGGCCTTTAGTAAGGTTCAGAAAAGTAGATATTTTTTTGAAATTATACGTAAAATAGTATTAGACGCTGCGATGAATCCCTCCTATACGTATAGTATTAATTGCCATGCCAGTCAAGTGCAAAAATATATATCGAAGGAATCCTCTTATTTATACGGTATACTAAGAGTGTGGCTCCACTGACGCGGAGCGGAGCGGAGCTGTGCAAAATTGATCAATTACATTATTTAAATTCGAAACACTGCGATGCGGTCTCATTGGCCGAGCTCCCACAGCTCCGCTCCGCTCCGCATCAGTGGAGCCGCACCCTTATTATTTATATTTATGTTACGACGTTCTTTTTAGGGTTCCGTAGCCAAAATGGCAAAAACCGAACCCTTATAGATTTGTCATGTCCGTCTGTCCGTCTGTCACAGCCGATTTACTCGGAAACTATAAATGCTACAGTAACGAAAATTGGTAAGGATATGTGTTGTATGAACCGCTACAGGATTATGATACTAAATTGTAAAAAAAACCATTGGGGTGGGGGCCCTCCATACATGTAACTGAGGGATAGAAAAAAAATTTTAGTTGTATGTAAGCGTGTGGGGTATTAATTGAAAGGTCTTTGAAAATGATATGAAGGTTTATACATCTCATTTTTATTTAAGCAAATCGTTTTCGAGATATCAGCTCTCAAAGTCTGAAAAATGTGTCCACCCCACTCTATTTTTTAAACTACGCGATATAAAATTCTAAAAAAAATATATGTTACGCACATTAATGAACTTTATCAACGATTTTTGGTTTGATTAAATTATCTTTTATAGTTTTTGAGGTAGGTTGATTTAACTGTATTTTTTTAATTAATGATAAATTGATAATGGTACGGAACCCTTCGCGCGCGAGTCCGACTCGCACTTGGCCGGTTTTTTTTGCCTTTGCCATAAGTGGGCTAATCAACTTTTCGATCGACACTATTTTGTCCCGTAACACAGGTGACAATTTCATCAAGTTTGCTTATAAATTGTACATGCGTTGCCGTTAGGCCCCACACAAGTTCACGTCGATACATTTAGGCTCCAACTGTTTTTCATTGTAAATATGTGTATAGTATTAATTGACGACATTTGAAAGTTCATGAAAACTCACGCAGCAGATAGAAAATATGTCGATCGAAAAGTTGGCCCAAGTAATACACGTCGATTTTGTTGCAGCCTATCTTCGGATGGTGACCAGCGCTCGCCGGGGCAGGACCCTGGGCATGCCGACCCTGCTTCTAGGCCAGGTATTTTTGGTATTTTTTCTTTCGTAGGTATATGTATATGACGTTTAATATTTCAATTAATATTGATATATTGGAAAAAGTGGACTAGGTAGAAGAAGAATATTGCAATACCGCGTAACTAACAAATTTAATACTCAATACTCAATCATTTATTGCACATAATGGTTACACAGGAGGGATATAAATATATATATATAGATCGCATTATGTACATACCCTGTTGGGCGCAGCAAGATATAGAGAGCAAGGCACTTATAATTAGACTTGCATATAAATTTGTACATGACTAAAATATATCTAAATATCGCTAAATTCATCATTTAAATATTCATTCAAAGTATAGTAACACTTGCTAATTAGTAAATGTTTCAGTTTGCGCAGAAACGCTGTTTCAGTAGTTTCCTCTTTTATTTTATCTGGCAATTTATTATATATTTTTACTGACATGACAAAGGGACCAGTTGAAAACATCTTCAATTTTGACGCTGGAAGTAAAAGTCGGTTTTTGTAACGCATAGAACGATTTTTTGTTACATCTTCCCGTTTAGTATATAACTCGGGGTAGTTCCTAACGAATTTGCACATTAATTAGGTTCAATTTGAGTGTCAATTGATTGATATTTCAACTCTATCTGCTACGCGTTCCATAGTTACGCGGTATTGCTCTATCCCTGACGATATTACAAATAAAGCATGTCAAACGTCTCTCTTTATTTATTTCTTGAATCTTATTGCACAATAGGAAAAAAATACAATTAGCGGACTTCATTTTATGTCTATTCTTTTCAGAAACGCCTATCAACGTAAAAGACAACGCGTCAACCTCCTCTTCAGTAATCTTCCCCCCCTCTCCCACCCCAATCTCTCTTTCCTCCCACTCGTCTTCCCCCACCACACCCAAATCTTCACATTCCTCAAAAAAACGGAAAAACCGTAAAAAAAACAAAACTAGCAAGAAAATGAAATACGTCCTAGTGAAAAACCCAGAACCGCACGCGGTAGATGCGTTTTTGGCCGGCGTGGCGCCCATTTTGAAAAGCTTATCGCCTGTTTTTCTTAATTTAGCGAAGAGCGAGATCATATCGGCCGCTTTGAAGTATGAGAGGAAAATGTTGACTGAAAATTGTAATGGTGTTAGTGAGAATGATAAATAGTTTAAGTTTGTACAACGTAAATGTATGTTTAAGAACAAAAATCAATATGGCTTAACACGTTCGCCTCCAGTAATGTTTAATTAAATGCTAATACTATGCCGATCGAAATTATCTGATAGAACTCCTATGCCATTGACACGCATGTGTGACTGAACAGATTGTACTCTTATGCCAGTGACACAGCACTTGTGTCAAAAACGTTCGTATTTCGATGGCACTGGCATAGAAGGAAGAACTTGATTTATGCTAGTGGCATAAGAATAAGGTTACTCTAATCACGTATGTGTGTCACTGGCATAGGAATCAGATTTTGTTGGTCACAGACGCTGTGTCACCGGCGTGAAACGTGTTAAGACGGGTTAAGTTATTACACACTACAGTCCAACAAACATTTGACCTAGTGGCCGTACTGTACCACAAACTTATCTGGCTCGGTGGCTGTACAGTTTCTCAAACTTAACTCACCCAGTGATCGTACAGTGACAAACTTATCTGACACGGTGGTTATACAGTGCTACAAAATTATCAGACCCAGAAGCCGTACAGTGACAAACTTATCTGACCCAGTGGCTGTACAGTGACAAACTTATCTGACCCAGTGGCCGTACAGTAACAAACTTATCTGACCCAGTGACCGTACAGTGACAAACTTATCTGATCCAGTGGCCGTACAGTGACAAACTTATCTGACCCAGTGGCCGTACAGTGACAAACTTATCTGACCCAGTGGTCGTACAGTGACAAACTTATCTGACCCAGTGGTCGTACAGTGACAAACTTATCTGACCCAGTGGCCGTACAGTGACAAACTTATCTGATCCAGTGGTCGTACAGTGACAAACTTATCTGACCCAGTGGCCGTACAGTGACAAACTTATCTGATCCAGTGGTCCTACGGTGACAAACTTATCTGATCCAGTGGTCGTACAGTGACAAACTTATCTGATCCAGTGATCGTACAGTGATAAACTTATCTGATCCAGTGGTCGTAGTGACAAAATTATCTGATCCAGTGGTCGTACAGTGACAAACTTATCTGATCCGGTGGTCGTACAGTAACAAACTTATCTGATCCGGTGGTCGTACAGTAACAAACTTATCTGATCCGGTGGTCGTACAGTAACAAACTTATCTGATCCGGTGGTCGTACATTAACAAACTTATCTGACCCAGTGGCCGTACAGTAACAAACTTATCTGATCCGGTGGTCGTACAGTGACAAACTTATCTGATCCGGTGGTCGTACAGTAACAAACTTATCTGATCCGGTGGTCGTACAGTAACAAACTTATCTGACCCAGTGGCCGTACAGTAACAAACTTATCTGATCCGGTGGTCGTACAGTGACAAACTTATCTGATCCGGTGGTCGTACAGTAACAAACTTATCCGGCCCAGTGGCTGTTTAGTCCCACACACTATCTAAATATTACTACTATTTTAAATAGTCATTTGTGCTAAATGAATACAAAACCATACATATTTTTTATGTAGTATTTAAATTATTTAATTTAAAAGCTATTCTAAATCGTCGAGGATAGTGAATACCGCGTAACTACCAAAACAGATAGAGTTCACATACCAAACAATTGACACTCAAATTGAACCTAAATTGAATTTGTTAGTTACGCGGTATTGCATTATCCCCGACGAAATAGGATCATTTGTTACTTTTTAAAATCATTTCACAAAAGTGTTCGCATTTAAAACAGAACTACAAATTTATGGGATTGAGCATAGTCCATTTCAAATACGAAGGCCCGATACCACTCGAAACTTTTGTCATTTAATTGGTCCACTACAAATTTGCACGTGTGGTACACCGATGCATGCATAAAATATCACGCCACAAAAGGGCATGGCCAGGTTTCTTTTGTTATCACTGATCATATTGCTGACGCCTAATGACTTTGTTAAGTGGAATCGGGCCTTCGTATTTGAAATGGACTTTACTACCGTATTGTGAAGCTCTAATTTTGTAAATAAGTATTGATTCATGCATAAATATTAAACCAAAAGTGAGGTCAGGAACTGAAAACAAATTGCAAGAGTACAAATATTGACCATTTCAATTGACATACTTTTATTGTAATAATCGTTCTTTGATTTTTTATGACCATATTTCAATAACGATATAATTATGATGTTAAAATGTGTTGATTTTTGCATGTGTAAATAACTAGTAAAGGATATAGTTTAAACTTTTTTTTAATTGCCTATTTAATGAAACCCAAGTATGTTTCAATACCAGAGTCCATAATCTCTTGAGGCACTGGTCTCACCGCAAGCTACTAAGCTTTGAACTGTCGGCCATAAACACGAACAAAAGATACGCACTCCCATATAAAGAAAAGAAATTAAAATGAAATGAAAAATGTTTATTTGATGCTAAAAATGGAAACAAGAAGAAAACTTATTCTATCTTAATTATCTTAAAGCTTAAACTAAGTACCTACAAAGCATCAAAATGGATACCAGCATATGTCGATAACTAAAGGGCTTTAGTTATTGCGCTGGTTTTCAGGGCAACCAGAAACATTATTTATGAATTAACATTAATATCTGTTGACAAAAAGAGACACGGTCATGCTCGCCGGGCGGTGATAGCTGATAACTGGGCGAGTATCGCCGTGTCTCTTTTATTTACACGGGAGTGCGTATCTTTTGTTCGTGTTTATAGCCGATAGTTCATAGCTTAGTAGCCCGCGGTGAGACCAGTGCCTGAATGCGATTGATTTTAGGTTATTTTTGACAATTATTCTATGGAACTGATACATAGCGATTCATATTAGGTCCTAAACTGAATCGCTTTAGTAGATCGCGGTAGCCCCCAGGGTCGCGTTTTATAAAGTTACATCTTACAATTTCGCTGTTTGCCTCCAACGCACGCACGTATTGTCTAGAAAAAGAGGCAAACAGCAAAATTGTAAATTGTAACTTTATGAAACGCGACCCTGGGGCCCATTTCTCGAAAGCTTGTAACTTGTAGTACAAGCGGAAGTCCTTATCTAATTAATAGTGTTAAACAGAGACTACAGCTTGTATTACAAGTTACAAGCGTTCGAGAAACGGGCTCCTGGTCTATTTTTTGTAAATCAAATTTGACGTTTTACTGATAAATACTTACCCCCTTATTCATAAACGTCTGCTAACTTAACAAGCCGCTAAGTATTGTTTGTCCCTTTTGCTCTTATGGACACATTGTTAAGACCGAAAGAAACAAACAATTATTAGCGGCTTGTTAAGTTAACAGACGTTTATGAATAAGGGAGTTAGTAAATTATATTATTGTGCGTATTTATTTATTATAATATTTTTTGTGTTCATTCCTCACGTAACTCAGACCTTTAATAAGAAATTAACGAAAACAAAGTGGTTTTATTGAAGTTATACAGGGTGGTTCATAATGCGCTACAACGCTCACGCCACGCACACTTGCACGTCCTGCCAACGCAGTCGGTGTGGCACGCCCTTTAGCAAATTTACTGGCTGCGGAAAGTTAGAAAAGATAAGACAATTACGTTGCTGAGTGTACATTTGGAAAACTGATCTTATTAGTGTATATATTTTTACAATGTGTAAAAATAAATGTTATTCTTATTAGACATACGAGTTTTATTTCGACTTATTATTAGTTATTTATTTTTCTCAAACATGCAATGGAATATTGTCTTTACGTTCCTTAAAGAAGACTCGGATGTATCGCTTTTAGTAGTAACTCAATGGGATGGAAATGGAATTTCATAATTCTTTTCAGTAAAGTAACTTTTTTTAATTTCGCCAACATTGTCATATTTTTTTTTTGTATTTCTTTGTATGTTTGAGAAAAGCACTATACCTTCATGCCTCGGCGTGAAAACTGATTCCCGGCCTAGTTACTATATACCAACTTGGCCGGAAATCCTCATTTTCCCGGCCTATGATGTAATGTACTATTGCTATAGACACGGCCACGAACAAATAAAACATGGAAGCCGCACGTCATACTAAATTGCCTTTCAAAAACGATCTTGAATTTTAGTTGACATGTGTTACCCGTCACCTCCTGTTGAATGCATCACGGCAATGAATTTGAATGTCAACCTATAAAAACTTAAACCGCCATTTAAAAATAGTTGTGATATTTTTTTATACAGTGTGTGGCCTTGAACACGGGAGAAAAATAAAATGGGTGACTCCTTAGGCTATCCGCAATAATCGCGTAAATTTACGTTTAATTATATCCTGACGTTTCGGGCATGACGTTACACCCGTGGTCGCAGGCAGACTGGCGAGAGAATGTATCAACACCTTCGAGCTGCGCGGGTTTTTCGAACTACCCGCACTTGATCTTGATTTTTGCCTTATGTCAGGGGTATAACGGACAAAATAGGTACGCTTTTGAATAAGTATTCCATACCAACCGTTTACATGCCGTTATCAAAGGTGGCAGGGCATCTAAGGTCGCCTAAGGATGTTTTACCTTACCACACACCGGGCGTTTATAAAATCGATTGTAGCTGTGGTAGTTCCTATATTGGGGAAACCAAACGCACCATAGCGGAAAGGGTCAAGGAACATATCACGGCTGTTAAAAAGCGTCAAACGAATAAGTCTGCTGTGGCCGAGCATTTGTTGGAGTCCGGACCTAACCACTGGATTGAGCTCCATAACCCGAAAGTCCTCTCAACCGAGCGTATACATCATAGCCGAAAAGTACGTGAAGCTATTGAAATTAAGAAACATCGGAATTTTAATATTGGATCGGAATTTTAATTATTATATAACAAAATGATTGGCAAGGAATCTCATCCGCGTGGAATCCCGTGATTTACAAATGTAAGCGTGGTGAAACATCCATTTTAAAGCCATTGGATGTTGTGAGTGTTGTGTGTAGGCCTAGTGACAACCCTAGCCTAGAAGTGAATAATCAAGATCAAGTGCGGGTAGTTCGAAAAACCCGCGCAGCTCGAAGGTGTTGATACATTCTCTCGCCAGTCTGCCTGCGACCACGGGTGTAACGTCATGCCCGAAACGTCAGGATATAATTAAACGTAAGTTTACGCGATTAAGACCCGTTTGTCTTTGAAATATGAGTGATAATCGTGAAAGTTTAAATCAATATATCCGCAATAATCCTGTAAAGGTCCCGATGTTTAAAAATTGATAAGTTAGGAGATATTTGTTATTCAAAGTTATGGACCCGAAGTACTGGATCTCGGCATCACGATATCGTACCTTGTCAGTCGCAAGACATCAAGATAGTATACCAGGGTCGCATTTTATAAACTTACAATTTACAATTTCGCTGTTTGCCTCTCTTTCTAGCCAATATGTGCGTGCGTTAGAGAGGCAAACAGCGAAATTGTAAATTGTAACTTTATAAAACGCGACACAGGTACTGAGTCCTAATAGTTGTTTTGGTTTTATTTTTACACTAATTTGGTACGTTATTTTTAAGTTTTTGTACATTTTTCAATGTTACAAAAATGATAAGTTATTAATAACTTTTAAGTCAAGTAAAAGAACCCATAATAACAAAATTTTTGACATACGTGTTCGTACAGTGGACAAACCATAGTCGTGCGAAGTCTATACTTTTTTAACAAGTCGTATTTTATTGAATTTTCCAGGGAACGGTAAATGAACAGAATATTTAACTGTACAGCGGTAACATAGAAAAAAGAAATTGAGACACTGGTTGGTACGATACTTTGCAGGTGAGAAATCATACGATTGTGATATATGCGACCCGAAATCGTAAAATGAAACACTCATTAATCTCTGCATTTATTTACAATAAAAACCCGTACATCGATTCTACATTTAATTCAGGTGTAAGAAAAAAAGATACTTAGATTTTAATGATTTATTTCATATTATAACTTATTTTTCCTATTTCTTATATAATACAACTCTACCGATCGATTTCACCGAACACGACGTCCAATGTTCCGATGATGGCTACTATATCTGCCAACATGGAGTTTTTGCCAACTTTCTCTAGCGCCGCGAGGTGAGCGAATCCGGGAGCTTTGATCTTGCATCTGTACATAAATAAAGTCGGTGAATTATTTTTTTCACGTTATTCGTTGCCATGGTTGGGACAAACTCAAAATCATGTTATGAGTCTTTCCGGTGGACATTTTAAGAGATAAGGGCTATGAGAGTTAATTTTCTTATTAAACCCTTATTGTCATTTAAAGGCGCTCCTTTCCTATTGAATTTTATGATAAACATCACGACTACACTCCTACCTTGCTTACTGTTGGCCACAGGAAAGAAGGGCTGTACAGTTCAGCTGAACACGCACTTTTTCTTTCCTGTGGTCGATAGTTAACAGCCTGTGAACAGGTAGTAATGATTTTTATCATACGAGTACAACGCAATGAAAAAGGAGTACGTTTAATGAAGATAAAAAATTCAAACTTTATAGGTCTTAACTTTTAGATTGTCCATCGGAAAGACTCCGAACATGGGTTTCCGTTTGACCCGGTTGGGCGTTTTCACAAACCGTTGTTGAAATCACCTTGTTATTTAATTCGGACAAGTTTGGGCTTGTTCTACTCAGGATCACGAGCTCTTTCGATTCTAATGGTAGAAAAAATTTGTCCCATAATTTTCATACAGTTTTCATTCCTTCCATTACGCTACCGCCTTTGAACATCTATGAAAAAACGGTATCGTGATGGAAAAAACATTTTTTTTCTCCTATTAGAATCGAAAGAGCTCGTGATCCTGAGTAGAACAAGCCCAAACTTGTCCGAATTAAATAACAAGGTGATTTTAACAACTGTTTTTGAAAACGCCCGGTTACGTCCCCTTAGTCAATTATCAAAATCAATAGTTACTTTTATTTTAAGACAAAAAAAATTACGAATAGATGTTAAGGGGCCTATGAATCGCTGTCAGAGACGATGTATGACATTATGGGGGGCATCGCCCCCTGTGTGGGGGACTAACTTCTGCTGTTCAGATTTTTTTTCATCCGATACAATAAAATTGTCTACGCATGAAATGAACGTCTGCGTCAAAAAAATCAACATTTTTATTTTTAGGTACAACACACACTTGACCAAATTTTTGACTATGCCAAAATTGTTTTCTCCAAGTAATATCTAATGTCTCCTTAGACAGCTTCCCTGTATAGATAGTCTACGAGAGTTGAGGTCACGCATACATCAACATGTCATGTAAACACACGGGGAATTTGAAATTAGTGTTCTTTTTTCGTACTGACAGCAAATCCAATTGCAACTGTAAGATTGACCAAAAAGTTTGTTTAAGGGATTTGCTTCAATATTTTGACGCAAGTCATTCATTCATTCACTACATTTTTTGCAATTAGTACTTCATTGGGATGTGTGTGTTTTTTTTATTTACCTCAACTTTGGTGAAATTACCTATATCTTCTAGTTTCCGATTTCCCCATACTGTCCCACTTTAAAAAAACACTCTGTAGAGGGGGCATCGCCCCCCGCTTGGAGGACCAGGGGTCTATAAACTCTAGGGTACCTGTAGGGCTTAAAGCCGCCGTCAGACACGAGGTAGACCCCAAACTCGCCCTTACCCTCGATGGCTGTATAGGGGGCTTCGCCCCCCGCTTGGAGGATTGGGGTCTAATGGTCTATAAACTCTAGGGTACCTGTAGGGCTTAGAGCCGCCATCAGACACGAGGTAGACCCCAAATTCGCCCTTAGGGGCTTCGATGGCGGTATAAGTTGCTCCGGGGGGCACCTGGTAACCTTGCGTGAAGAGCTTGAAGTGGTGGATTAAGGCTTCCATGGAGGTCTGTAAATCATAAATAAATTATATTATTTGTGTATATGAGATCTGTACGTATATACGTACATACCTATGTTGTACAAATAAATGATTTTGATTTTGATTATTTTTAATATTAGATGTGGGGTGGCCGAGTGGTTTAGGCATCAGCCGCGAAAACTGAGGACGTGGAAAACTTCGTTTTTTTAATATACAGTGTGGAAATTAAACTCAGGCCCTGGAGGAAAACTACATTAATTTAGGGGCATACACCACAACACTTTGCTGAAGGCTACAAGAAATGAATTTCAACGGCGACTAATTTTGTGTAGCCGGAACAACGGGGCTCATTTCGAACAATTTATCAGTTAAATAATTTAAGTGTTACTGAATTGATAGCAAAATTTAACGATTATTTTTATTTTTAAGACCGAATGTTTGTTAAAGAAAATTTATCCTGAATATTAATGCTACCGATTAGTATAATAAAATAAGGAGTGTTTATTTTTTTTATTTTAGTTGGTCCCGGGCGAAGCAAGCGAGTTAAAATAGTACATTACGACACAAGTGCGAAAAACATGAAATTCGAAACGAGTGGCGAGGTTTTAAAACACGACCGATAGGGAGTGTTTTAAATCGACACGAGTTACGAATTTCGTTTTTGCACGTGTCTCGTACGACGTTTTTTAGTACAGACGGCCCTCCAAAGTTTTGAACCTGACGTAAAATGATACACTTCTCGCACTAGAGCCTAAAAAAGGCACCATCTGTACTAAAAAAATCTTTTAATGCAAATTTGTTTCTTTTCAAAAATAAAGGAATGTCTCCTTTAAGTAAAATGAGCTAGCTTAAGGATTTAAAGTAGTTTTCCTCCAGGGCCTGAGTTTAATTTCCACACTGTATATGACAGCTAATATTTAATTAATTTTAACCCGGCGAGCATGAGATCAAAAAATGACATTGGAAAATAGACTTTGTCATTATTGACATAAGTGACAGGCGTGGGTATGAGATACACAGGGTCATGTTCCCCGGGTTAATAAAAAAAAATCTAGGACCGGTAATTTAGTATGGATGGCGTGCGGCTTTCATGTTTTATTTGTTCGTAGATTTAGTAGTTTTTACCTTCATTTCCTCCCTCGAAGGGGGGGTAAGTTTAGCGTCGTCAGTTTTAATCTCCCCGGGTGGCATCTGGTTCAGACACTGGTCGATGATGCGAAGAGATTGCCGCATCTCTTCCACGCGACACAGGTAACTGAAAATAAAAAAAGTTTTATGTGGCTGTTGCATAATGAGAAGCATTATATACTAGTGTGGTTTTCAAGGCGGGAAGTAAATGTCCGTTCTTCATTCCACCTATAGTTCTAAACGGTGTTTCTCTCACTAGGGTGAAGGAGTTTAGATATTTAGGGCATTTACTGACTTAAAATCAGAAAGACGATGGAGATATGGAGAGGGAGCGCAGATCATTGTCGGTTCGAGCGAACATGCCCGCAGATTTAGTCGCTGTACAGATGAAGTGAAAATTACACGTTTCAAAGCTTTCTGTACATCACTGTACACGTCTAGTCTGTGGGTCAAATATACTCAACGGGTTTACAATGTTCTAGTCCAATACAATAACGCTTTTAGGGTGCTGTTGAAACTTCCGCGTTACTGCAGCGCATCGTCTAATTCGTCTATGTTCGCCGACGCGCGCACGGATAGTTTTGACGTCGTCTGGCGTAAACAAACGGCCTCGCTGCTACCTACGCCGGGTGCAAGGGAGTAGCAACAGCATCTTAAGCATGGTTGCAGATAAGCCAGATTGTCCTTTGATATGGAGAATGTCTCAGAGGACTAAATCACTTTTATGTATTTATTATTAAATCTCTAACATTAGTTTTTTTGTTATACTCTTGGGTCGACTCATTCGTTTTTCATCACGTTCCTAAAGTCCGATTCTGCTTTCGTCAAGTTAGTCTGCAGTCATTGTCGTCTTTGACCATAATAAGTTGTTGACCTTTTTCTTATTTCGACTCAATCGTTTTTTGTCGTTTCGTATTTGGTCATATTCTAAGTTGGTACCGACTTAAGACTATGAAAATATACGAAAAACATAGATTTAACAGCGAACATGACGAAAGAAAATATGACGAGTTAAGAATGAGACGGATTAAGGTTAAGACGAACATTAAATTTGACCGAAGATGAGAAAGACCATCGACGATCGTGACGAATAAAGAATGGGTGACGAAAGCAGAATCGGACAAATTTAGGAACGTGACGAAAAACGAACGAGACGACCCAAGAGTATACCGTTTTTTTAGATTAAATATAAGCAAGTACTAAAAAAATATTGTGGATCATTATGTTGTCTTTGAAAAAATAAATCATTAATTAATTCATAACATTATTTGAAATTCCATTAGGACATCGGCTGTCGATTGTATACTATTAAATCGACGCCATCATTTTTTTCATAGCAGATTCAACCCTATACGTTCTTGTCGTCGAAATGTCAAGTATCAGCCGTCTATTGGACAGATGATAATGCTGGAGTAGATAAATAAACAATAATAATTGTGTATGGTCCTCACCGGTCGTAGCAGTCCCCATTGGTCCCGAGAGGCACATCGAAGTCCACGAGGTGGTAGGCATCGTACGGCTGAGACTTTCGCAGGTCCCACTTGATCCCGGACCCACGGAGCATCACTCCGCTGCCGAAATAATTCATTATTTATGGGCATTTTCACTTCTAGGGACACCCAATTAGCTTAACTCTCTCAAAAAAGTTAACTTCGATGTCAGCTTTGTAACGACAATTAAGCATGAAATATTTACGAAAATCCTTTTTATTCGTGTTTTTAAATTGCATGTACGCGTCTTCTTTCTGGATTAAATGATAAAATAATATTTTTGTTAATATTAAATGCTTAATTGTCGTTACAAAGCTGACTTCGAAGTTATTTTTTTTTGTGGGAGTTAATTGGGTGTCCCTAGAAGTGAAAATGCCCTTATATCTCTATAATAACATTTTAGTACACCATTTCATCATCATTTGTCAGCCTCCGTAGCCTAGTTGGTAGTGACTCTGCCTACGAAGCTGGAGGTTCCGGGTTCGAATCCCGGCGAGGCATTATTTGTGTATTTATTTATCACAAATATTTGTTCCTTGGTCATGGCTGTCTATGTATTTAATTATCTATATGTATCTATTATATATATCGTCGCTTGGTACCCACATCACAAGCCTTAATTGAGCTTACCGTGGGACTAGGTTGATTTGTGTAAGATGTCCCAAGACATTTATTTATTTCATCGGTTGACAACCAAAACTCACTAAGTAACAAATACCTATTTGAAATAGAGATCGTATCTCAGTTCTGATTCAA
Organism: Thaumatotibia leucotreta; assembly: GCA_025490895.1. Taxonomy (NCBI): domain Eukaryota; kingdom Metazoa; phylum Arthropoda; class Insecta; order Lepidoptera; family Tortricidae; genus Thaumatotibia; species Thaumatotibia leucotreta. Next base: position 18,756 of record JALPQI010017340.1, read on the forward strand.
TACTTACATAAGAGGTTGCGAAGAGTAGTGACAGTTTTTATAGTGAATTTTGCTTGTCAGCCGACGATTTTGAGTGTAAAGTGGAATTCTGAGCGTAATGAGGGATTCAAGCGATCACACCCAACGAAAATAATTTTGACACATACAACTTTTTACATCATTTATGACAATTATGACGAAAATAAAATATATATTTAACATTTATATTTATAGAAAATCGATTCTAAAGAAACCGTATTCGATTATAAACGAAGGTACTATATTTATTTTCATTATTATTGTTTAACCCTTAAATGCATGGTGTAGGATGTATCGTACATAACCAAAACGTAGTTGGTGTTTGAAAACCAGATATGTCTATTATGTTCTTAAGGTTATTTATAAAAACTTATTACTGATTCGTTGGCGTAACTGTATTAAAAAAAACTTACATGGGTTTATAAGCAAGATGGCGGAAATATGCTTTTGTTGCGTGCGTTTAGCGGTTTTTAACTAAGTAAGAAATTATTTTTATTGGAATATTGTAATTCATAACATAACGATTTTACAATTACTGAATTTAATATACTTTTCAATCTAAAAGTAAATAATATTTGCATGTTTGCAAAAAATTGATAATGTATGATGAATTTTGATTAGTAGTACAAATTCCACCCAAAATATGTCCACATATTTTTTTTCTATTTTTCTCGTGCTTGCGACGCCATTACGTATGCACATTTTGTTTTTGGAACGAAAAGAAAAATCATGCATTTAAGGGTTAAGCTGGCAACAGAAAGTCCTAGAACTGAATATTGCAATTTTTTACCTGAAGCCATAGTTCAGTGCATCTTGGGCTGTGA
>JALPQI010017341.1:0-27977 GCA_025490895.1 Thaumatotibia leucotreta
GAGGGGGGCTCTAATTCTAGTGTTTTTTAACCGACTTCAAAAAAAAGGAGTAGGTTGTCAATTCGACTGATGTTTTTGTTGTATGTTACCCGATATCTCCGAGAATCGTGAACCGATTTAATTTTTTTGTTGAGATCGAACCTGTATGACCCCGAGATGGTCCCGCTGGCGTTAAGTTGAGGTCTGATGATGGGATCTTGGAGAAATGTTATAGGTATGTACCTATAAATGTACCTATAACATTTCAGGGGTCTGCAGGGTCCGCCCGGATAGCTACCACGTCTTACCCGTTTATCTGCCGCTAAATAGTTAGTACTGTGTTCCGGTTTGGGGGGTAAGATAGCCGGTGTAATTACTGGCATAGAGGCAATCCATCTAAGTCCTCAGGGTAGGGAGCGCATAGGCGATTTTTTGGTCACCATGTCCAATTGTCCATGGGCCTCAGTTGCTGCTTTCCATCAGGTGGGCTGAGAGCTCAGTTGTCTACCTTCGTCATATAAAAAAATCAACTTGTTTTGTGCGGTTTACATAAATGATTGTGCAATTTGTGACCTAAGGAAATTCACTATTATCAATGGACTACCACACTTTACGCTACCGTAATAATACTTATGCGAAATTGCAAAAAGTAGGAATTTTCGATTTATATTCGCATTACTTTTTTTTACATTTGATTGATTTCTTAAACGGTACAAATTGTGCATATAAAAGGTATAACCATCGCATTACTTAGTTGACATACTTTTACTTTCATACAAATTTAGGGACAATAATATTATGTCAGCTGATTCACGATTCAAATTAAACGAAAAAATCTAAAATGACAAAAAAATTAAAGCTTGTGTTAGTTTATTGATTTGTCAACTAATAGTTATTTATTATACAAGGGGGCAAAGTTGTTGTTTAACTGTCGTGCCAATATTGAGACCTGAGCTAGCGAAAGATTCCAAAATTGAGCCACGAGCGTAGCGAGTGGTTCAAAAACTGGAATCTTGAGCTTTGCGAAGGTCTCAAGGCACGAGAGTTGAACAAACTTTGCCGCCAAGTGTAATACAACTTTTTTCCCCTCACTATCGCGAGGAAATATGATTACAAATCTCATCCAAATGTAAATTAACTTAAAGAAACTATTGAAAACTCAATGTCGAAACGTATCGTAGAATAGAGTTACTTATGGAATTTAAATATTGCCAATGGCTTACAAAGTCACATGAGAAACGACCAATTTAACATGTGAGCTCCGATTGCGCATGTTTACTACGGTCATACAGATCCACTTATACTAGGCAGTAGGGGGCTATAGGAATTAGAGAAATGTCAAATTACTTTATTCACAAGTGTGTAAAAAGCGTTTTTACCCGCTCGTATTAAAGGATAAACGAGCGCTTTACGAGCTAGTGAGGGGAAAATGAATTATTATACAAATTGAAATTACTTTTAAATTCTTATTAAAGTTTTTCTTGAAACGGTTATGTCGACCGTTTACAACCCGTGCGAAAATAGTACATTACGACACAAGTGCGAAAAACATGAACATTCGAAACGAGTGGCGATGTTTTAAAACACGACCGATGGGAGTGTTTTAAATCGACACGAGTTACGAATTTCGTTTTTGCACGTGTCTCGTACGACGTTTTTTAGTACAGATAGTCTTCCGAAGTTTTGAACCTGACGTAAAATGACCCACTTCTCGCACTAGAGCCTAAAAAAGGCACTATCTGTACTAAAAAAGTTATTTGACCTTATTTACATGTGGTGGCCAATTTATTTATGGATTATTCATCAGATTTCTTTTCCATTATGTAGATATGTGGATATGTATATTTTTTGGGTGTACCTACGTGCTTTTTAATGTCCACGTGAAAGGTTTTTTTCATCCATAGTTCTGATGGCTCGAGTCGCTCGATACCTGCCGCATGAGGGATTAGGTTTTATTTTTTATTTATCATTAAAACTTTCAAAGGAAAAATATTTTAATTCATTTATGTAAGTACACAAATTGTACATTACATAAAAATACTAAGACAAAATACAAAAATAGAAACATATTAAACATTTTGAAGAACTCTTATTGCTGTAAACTTTACGATTATCACTCGTATTTTAACGACAGACTTACGTTTAATATTGTCCTGACGTTTCGGCCATGACGTACACCATCATACATCATTGTACTTAATATTTCTGACTACTGTTCAATTTTATTATTTATTTTATCTTGAAATTGTATTGTATATGTAATTTTTTTACAATTGACCAATAGAAGAGTATGATTATGTTAAAGTTTAAGTCGACATCTAAAGATTAAATGCATGTTCATCAATTATTATTTTGACAATGTAATATTAATGCTCGCTAATGTTATTAATTACTGTATATTGTTATTCTTCTACTATCTTATAACCTATAACTTCCATGTTTGGCAATGTGCTGTAAATGTAAGTTGGTTAATAAATAAATAATAAATACACCCGTGGTCGCAGTAAAACATCAGGATAATATAAAATATAAGTTTACGCGATTAAAACCTGTTGTTAAAATATAAAGAACCCTTAGTTTTTGAAACAGTAAAATTTGTTGCCGTGGAAGCACTGACCTACGCAAAACACAGAATACCATCTTCAACTTTACACTCATGTAAATAACATACAATTTAGATCATCTCCAAGTTGCATATCAACGAAATATCAATACATGTTACCTATAGTATTACACTATAGTATTCATATCGATTGAAGGTGGACTAGTATATCTTTTGCCGCGCAGGCGCGCGGTCATTACAGTTTTTATACTTTAATTTTATATTTTAATTTTACAAAATAAAGTGTAAATATATTTTAAGTTGAAATGTTACGGACTGTCATAGTTTTAAGTGTTTTAGGTAAGTGATTTTAGTATTGTTTTTACCGTGTTCATGTCAATATTGTCGCTATAATTTATAATTTTTAACCGACTTCAAAAAAAGGAGGAGGTTATCAATTCGTCTGATTTTTTTTTAATTGTATGTTACCTGATATCTCCGAGAATCGTGAACCGATTTTAAAATTTATTTTTGTGATCGAACGTGTATTACGCCGAGACGATCCCGTTGGCACCAAATTGGGGTCTGATGATGGGATCTTGAAGAAATCGAGGGATCTCTTCAAATGTTATAGGTACATGTATGGCTTGGTAATTTTCATTCATTTACAAGAATTTGCATTCAGAAAATAGGTTTTGAGGAAACCAATGATGGAAACAAATCGGGGATCTTGGAGAAGTTGGTTGAAGTCGGTTTTTTAAATTTTTAATTTGGTGTATATAATTTACTGCTCACGGAGACTGGGGTGACGACTTCAGAAGTCGTCTCTAGAATCTAGGACTATATCATTCTTATATATTTCAGTATTTACAGGGTGCAAGTTTAATACGGGTGAAGCTCTTAACGGGTGTTAGTTTAGGACATAATAAGTACATTCAGATAACGTTTAACTTAAAATTAGAGCAACAAAATTATCCATACAAAATAATTCAGCCTGCAATATAGAGCAACACACTCATTAAACGCTCGTTGACAGCTAATTTCAAAAGCCGATGACATAACTGCCATATCAATAGTAACAAATGTTCCTACCTACATTGCTGCTCCGAAAATCTTTCAAATAAACCTCGTGAATGACGTGATGAATCCATGATTACACTGATGAATCCTATGCTTGGTTTAATTGATCGCCCTTATTGGATTTACACGCAGTATTTATCTATCTATTATAATTATATCGTCGCTTCGTCCCCACATCATAAGCCTTAATTGAGCTTAGGTACCGTGGGACTAAGACGATTTATGTAGAGGTGCATTTAGACGAGCATTCGCTATTCTATCCCCCACTCTACGAAATCAACGAATCACGTTTTGTGTAACGATCGAATTTCGTAGAGTAAAGGTGCGTTCAAACCAAAAGAGCATTCGCTATTCTAACCTCCCAATCTACGAAATTCGATCGTTACACAAAACGTGATTGGTTGATTTCGTAGAACGGGGGATAGAACAGCGAATGCTCTTTTGGTTTGAACGCACCTTAAGGGGTTAGAATAGCGAATGCTCGTTTGGTTTGAATGCACCTTAAGGTGTCCCAAGATATTTTGTTATTTTTATCAATATTAGAATTAGTGTTTGATGGGGTCATAATTTTTTCCAAGTTGGTAATTATGAAATTGAAAAGAACTGAGAACAAAATATTAGTTCTTTTTTAAGTTGGTTATAAAGGTGACTCCCTGAAATTTAATAAAACTAAAAATAACTCATTACAGGTAACGTTTGCTTATTGCCTACACACATCAAACAATTTTTAATAGGTAGGTATTAAAAATAATCATATTAAAAATAATTAATGAAATAATTAATATTATTAAAAATTGATTCGATGTGCATTTTGCTATAGTAAAAAGCTCATTTTCTGCTACGCAGCGGTCGTTGGTTCAATTTCCGGTCCATTCCGATGAGTTAAAAAAAAACGTACGAACTATTTCATGTTCACAAGAGAAGATGAAGGATATTGTATAAATGTTATACATATATTGTTGTTTATATTATTAAAATAACAATTGATTTATTTTTATTGTTTTGAGACTAGATTCATAAGAGAGAGTTTTTTTTAAAAGAGAAGATTCATAATAGGTATCAAAATACACAACATTGTAACACATCCAAAAACCCTATGAACAAATAAAAGATGGAAGCCGCACTATACTAAATTTCCTTTCAAAAATGGTGGGGAGGAGGTCCCTACCTCGGACGTTGGTGATCTTGGTCGTTTATGACATACAATATTTATAAGAATTTCTTACATAAGGTACAAAGTTAGTTATAAGTGAAGCTAATAAAAGTGTGTTACAAACAAAAATAATATGCAGGGCGCAGGCCCGCAGTACGCGTCGGGCTTTGGCCGAGACTGCTCCGGACGAGGACCCTCTTAATGGGTTGCAACATGTCGAGCAATCATCGACTTAAGGTGTATTCAGACCAAACGAGCATTTGCTATTCTCTCTCCCACTCTACGAAATCAACGAATTTCGACGAATCACGTTTCGTGTAACGAACGAATTTCGTAGAGTGGGGGATAGAATAGCGAATGCTCGTTTGGTCTGAATGCATCTTCAAATACGTGAGTAACCCGGTTCGATAATATTTTAAAAATAAAGATTAAATCATAAGGAAACATGCATATTTTAATTAAAAAATCTAATTTTGATTTATTTAGTACGATACAAATACAAACTAGTTAAAATGTCACGTATTCTCGTAGCCTGTCGCCCTTGACCAGTAGACACAATAATAATTATTATTTATAATATCTATCAAATAAAGTTTAATAGTTCAACGTGGGCGAGACGATTTTATCTTTTTTTTTATGTGACGAAAGTAGACAACTGAGCTCTCAGCCCACCTGATGGAAAGCAGGAACTGAGTAACTGCCCATGGACATAGCGATCAAAAAATCGCTTATGCGCTGCCTACCCTGAGAACTTAGATGGATTGCCTCTATCTATGCCAGTAATTACACCGGCTATCTTCTTACCCCCAAACCGAAACACAGCAGTGCAAACACTGCTATTTAGCGGCGGGTTAACGGGTAAGACGGTGGTAGCTATCCGGGCGGACCCTGCACGAGGTCTTACCACAGGCTAGTCTGTCCATCTTGTGGGTGGTCGTCCTACACTACGTTTGCCAAACGAGTCAACTTTTATCAAGACAATTATTCTTGGTTTCCGTTTTTGGTCAAAGTTTTGCACAATCCGACATTTAGACTAACTAAAATAACATTCTAGACTTAATTTTTAGTTTCGCCATGTTTTGTTGCGTCTGTATGTCTGTCCATAGCATAGCTCAGTGACCGTTTGTAATATTTTGTAATATGGTACAGGTACCTATACAAGTATACATATTATTCACATCGACAAAGTGGTAAAATAAAATGTGAAAACAATTTTTTTTGGGTACATCCCCTACACGTAAAGTGGGGATGATTTTTTTAGTTATTTTTAATCCTACAGTCTCTTAATAAAGAATAAGGGTCACCAAATTTTCTTAAGTCAATATTTTCGGAGATAACTTTTCCAGAATAAAAAAAATGGGTCTCCTCTCTAACTTTGGGTCCAAAAAATATCATGAAGTAGGTTTATAGAACACTTTAAAATAAAACTGTTTCGAACCTAATCGACCCAGCCGTTTTTATAACTACGGAACCCTACACTGAGCGTGGCCCGACATGCATTTTGCTTGGCTGGTTTTCTTAATTGGTTAAAGTTGTGCATAATCCGACACTTTAATTGTCTAAAATAACATCTTAGACTTAATTTTTAGTATTCGAAATCAGATAAGCGATCTTGAAGAGTACTTTATTATAAACACTACGCTAGGACCTTGATTTTCTAAACTAATTCTTAGTCATAAACATTTTTTGTCAAGTAAAAAAATGTTCTCCTCCTTTTTCTTATCCAGACTATGATTCTAATAAACAAGAACACCAATATTTTAGTTACATAATATGCATTGTGTATACTTTTCGTTTCAAGCATACGAAATTTTTTAATGAGCAAAGTCCATTTCAAATACGAAGGCCCGATGCCACACGAAGCTTTTGTCATTTAATCGGTCCACTGCAAATTGGCACGTGTCGTCTACCGATGTATGTAAAGAATATGACGCCACAAAAGGGTTCACGCCTAATGACTTTCTCAAGTGGAATCGGGTCTTCGTATTTGAAATGGACTTTACATTGCGGAGGCCTTTTAATGACTCGAGTTAGTATTCCGCTTACCGACCGTGATGCATACAATGTTTTTCATCACACTTGCCGACAAAAATATATTTTTTTAAGACAATATATTATTAAATGACATACTGGATTTTCTATTACTCGCTAAGGAATTTCATTTTTCTATTACTCCCGCTATGCATGCAAGCAATGGCGCGCTTAGACAGGAAGTATGATGAAAAATCAAATAAAAACCGACTTCAACCGATTTCTCGAAGATGGCAAGTGTTGTCATCGGTCATTCATCAGACCCCGAGTCCCCGACTTGGTGCCTGTTGGTTCAGGGAGTACACATAATACACCCCTGAATTTCTTCACAGGTGTATGCAGGTTTCCTCTCGATGTACCTACCCTTCAACCAATTATACCGATTTAATAAAAAAAATCGGTTCACGATTCTCTTAAATATCGAGTACAAAATAAAAATCTTCCTTCTTTTTTTGGAGATGGATAAAAAATAAGTAAAACAGCTACTCATTTAATAATGATAATTTAAACCAGCTAATTTGAATTTAAATTATATAATAGCATGCATCGCTTAGTAAATGCGGAACCACAGTCAATTTGCTATCGAAAAACATAAATCTAACAACTTTACCTAATTTGTAACTATCAACGACCAAAATATGTATACGTTTATCGCCTTATGAAAACGCATTAAGACGCAAAATTGTTCACAAATCTTTGAAGTCCATTGAATGACTTATAAGCTATAGTTTTCCAAGTGCATAGTAAAATTTGTCACAGCGCTTCCTTAAATGTTTTGTCCATATACTGACTAGATTATGTGAATTATGTACAATATTCTAGCATTTTAATAAGCTCATATGACTTCGGAATGAAGATGCCAAGGCAGACTGCATTTGATATAGTAGCATGTGTCTAAGTCTAGACCAAAGACAAAGACTAGACTAAATAATAAATAAATAAATCATTTATTGAGATAAAAACAACCTGACTACAATTAGTATATTGCCCGTCCATGAATGTAGGATTAATATCGATGGCAAAAAGCGAGAACGTAGTAACCGCCACCTGGTAGAAAAATTTTTTTTTGCATATTCGGAATCAGCGAATTTTTCTGCGTCGACTGGTCTGGGTCCCATGGCTCTACGACGCTTAGAAAAAACTGGACTACGTTGCAAAACGAATGTATTTTTTTGACGATGCCCACATCTAATTGCTGTAAACACCCAAACAGTAGCAATTTTCTAGACGAGTAAATTTACGCCAATTTTGTGTTTTCATAAATCAAAGCGTGTGGTGGTAACAGCGTTGCCGAAATTTTGTTCTGTGGCGGTTACAGCATTAATGCATGTAGTGAAAAAAATACGAACCAAGTTTACTGCAATTATCCTAAAATAAATTGTCAATGATTGACGCTTACTACATTTCATTCGAAAATGAATTAGCACCAAGCCACAGTAACGACATTTGAAACACAACGTGATGTGGGTACCGCTTGAAGATACAGCAATAAAAATGTGCGCTCGCGGCGATGTGCCTCGTAAATACGACCTGTGATTTAGACTACTGGCGATCACCGAAGCGAGTGGGTGTACGTAGTCTGTGTACTCTGTGTGTCCCCGAAGTGAAAATAAATTCCATTGGAATGCAATTTTTAGGTCCCTATTTTAATTTCAAGTGATATTCTGCCTAAGAAAAATGACACCAAGTTTTTATTTTTAAATAAATAATAACAATTTTATTTTGTACGGTACCATAGTATTGATAACGTTTTTTTACTTAACTTAAATATTAATGGTTCAGTGAGATTACTTCAAAGATTTTTTTTTATATTTGATGTGATAGTTGTATTCAAACAATTGTTTAAGAATTATGTTGAAAATTAAATAATATGAAATACTTTCTTGCTAAGCAACAAAGAGCTTGTACTGGTTAAGATTGATATTAAAAATGCCTTCAGCTCCGTCGGTCGCGTTGCTTTGTTAAGAGAGAAGCAAAAAAAACTTACCTGGATTATGTTCCTATCTCTGGCAAGGTTACAGCAGCCCTTCAGATTGAATGTACGTAAAGCACAACATATTGTCTGCAATAGGTTGTCAACGGGGTGATCCACTCGGGTCCGCCTTTTTAGCCTTGCAATTCACTCTATTAACTCGACACTTGGCAGTAAAGTCAACATGTCAACGGTAGCCTCGGGGGCGAGGCAGAGTCTGTTCTGACCCTCGGGGGCGAGGCAGAGTCTGTTCTGAGTGGTTTGACCTCCTTAGCTGCTAAGTTTAGATAAATAGGTCTTGAGCTGAATATGGGAAAATGTGAGCTGTATGTGAGCTCAGTCAATGTAAGCAGGTCCCAAATTATTAGCAATTTTGAAAATGTCTGTCCATGTATCAAGGTGATGAACGCGGATTCTCTTCATCTATTTGGAGCCCCTGTATTAAAGGAATCAATGCCTTATTTTGTTGATGCCCAAATTCAGCGTTTCTCCCAGCATTCAGACAGTCTGCTCAAGGTCTCCTCGCACATGGCTTTTTTCATTCTCTGGTTCTGTCTCCTCGTGCCAAAGTTGACGTATGCCATGCGATACAGTCCTTTTTTGGAAGTTTCCGCAACTGTGTGAGAAGTTGGACAGTTTGATACACACCACAATCCAAAACATCTTAAATATCAAACTGGATGAGAGGCAGTTAATCCAGGCAACTCTTCCAATACGGTTTGATGGCTTAGGTCTACGGTGGGTGTCGAGTATTGCTATTCCCGCTTTTTTATCGTCTGTGCACAGTACGCTTACTCTCGTAGGAAGTATCCTCAATCCATCACTACTTGATTTCGAGGTAGCATATTTGGCGTATTTCGTATGTTTGGAGTTTGGCCTGTCCGAGCGATGAATTGCCATCACGAGCAGAGGACGTGCAGAGGGCTTTGGATGAGCCTCTGTGCCGCTGGGCACAGTTGGGTTTGCTTGACTCCACCACCTCCTCAGCTGAAAAAGCCCGTCTGCTTGCAGCGGCGGAAAGGGAGTCGGGATATTGGCTACAAGCTTACCCTTCCAGGAGTTGCGCCCCATTGCTGGACAATAATTCCCTAAGGTTGGCTGCTGGGCTTTGCTTGGGTGCGGATATAGTTGTCCTCCACCGTTGCTATTGCGATGGTGAGGTAGACTCCCGAGGTGGCCACGGCCTCTCCTGTCGGAGGAGCGCTGGTCGTATACCCCGCCACGCCAGTCTGAATGACGTGATCCGTCTTGCTTTTGCCAGCCTGGGCGTGCCTGCCGAGCCCCCTGGCCTGGCTCGTGACGATGGCAAGAGACCAGCAGAGCTGGGATGACGCTCATACCGTGGCAGTTTGGGAGGCCACCTATTTGGGATGCGACGTGCTTGGACACCCTCGCGCCTTCACGTGTATTGTGGCCACCACTTCGGTCAGGGCGGCTTTGGCTGCGGAGGTCTTAAAACATCGGAAGTACACCGGCCTTTATGGTAGCCATGACTTTGCGGCTTTTGCGGTGGAGACTCTGGGGTCCTGGGGTCCTGGCGCCCACAAACTTTTTAAGGAGTTGGGGAAAAGGCTGTCTGAGGCAATGGGTAGGACCATTAGGGCCGGATCATTTCTTGGCCAGAGGTTAGGCATTTCCATCCAGCGAGGAAATGTAGCCAGTGTTATGGGCACTCTCCCACAGGGAAGCGACTTGGGGGATGTGGTAGCTTAAGTTAGTTATTATAATTTTAGGTTTAAGAATGATTTGTGTTTTTTTTCCAATACCTGTAAATAGTATTGTTTGTAAATATATTAAAAGTGATACTTACATTCAAAACATATTTTATAGTTAGTGGGTTTAATAGGTAGTGAGTTTTATATCGATACAAGTTATTTAAGAGACAATTTAATGCCAAAACTGTGGATAAAATCTGAAGAGTTCTAAAGTTTTCACGGGAATATTGAACCTCATTACCTATAATAATTAATATTATTATCTGATTAACCCTAAGAGTATTTATGTTTGTTTTAGCATGATACAAGGTTGTGATTTTATATAAGAGATTTTATTAGCCTTTTGAAATGTTATAAGCAACACAGGTTTTAAGTTACTTTCATAATGTTTTTATACAGAGTAATTGAGACTATGTAGTGTTTGATATATTAAGACTGTAATTGTTGCATCTGAGCTTTTAATTTGTAAGAAACTAGCATTTAAAATTTGTAAACATTTTGAAAATGTATGTTAACAAAAGTTGATTGATACTTAAGTCGTTTTGTTTTCACAGTTTCTTTTTGGCGGTAGACACTTACCACATTTCAGTTAGTCCTATAAAAAACGTAATGACATTTACGTCAAAATTATTGTATCTTCAGAACAAATATATGCATCATTACAGCGTTTCTGCTTTATGGACATTTTACTCGTTTCACTATTTTAGTACATTTACTTCTGGCGTTTACAGCGTTTTCGCGTAACGAAAAAAAGAGTTCAATTGTCGTAACCGCCACTAAGTTGTAAACCAGTATTTTTTGTTAAATATTAAATATGACAGTTAAAAGAAAACCATAAGTTATGAATTAGATCCAAACATCAAGCATTTTTGTTCATAAATGAAAGAGTTATGATTTTTTTTCTTGAAATCGAAAAGTTTTTTGGCTCTGGTGAAAAGTTTGCATTTTGGCGATTACTACGTTCTCGCTTTTTGCCATCGATATGGATTTGACAACGTTATAATAATAGCAAGAACGAAAGGGATGGTCTTATGAAAATTTTTACTAGTGGAAGTGAAAAGGAACGATAATCGTTCGTCCTTATCACTGTGCCACTATTTTTTGTGTGTGTGTGCATTAGATGCTAAATGTAAGTGCCAGACAAATGCGTTGAATACGTCACTAAGTGCCTGTGTGGCACTTTCGTCTTAGTAGTAAGTGACTATGTCTATCCCTCTTAGTGGCACACTATGTGCGGCCCCTCGTGCCCGTCATACTATAGAACAGTTTGTTGGCGGAGACTATTTATAAATTATTACACTTTTTTTGTATAAACATTTTATGCCTGCACGTACCTATCTGAGAAACCGTTTCACATCAGTGCTATAGTGCAAACAACAATACTTCCCTTACCTTCTTTTTAAATGAATATTTTGACATACTACTACTTAGTGTCCTTTATAGACAAAAGATTACAATTTGTAGGGACTAGATCACAAATCATCAGCCTATATTAGTTCACTGCTGGATAAAGGCCTACCTATTATCTATACGTATGGACACATTAGGAAGCAAATAAATTCCCATAATGGGACACTGGTTCGCTGGTGGTAGGACCTCGTGCAGGGTCCGCCCGGATAGCCACCACCGTCTTACCCGTTAACCTGAAGCTAAATAGCAGTGTTTGCACTGCTGTGTTTCGGTTTGGGGGTAAGATAGCCGGTGTAATTACTGGCATAGAGGCAATCCATCTAAGTCCTCAGGGTAGGCAGCTCATAGGCAATTTTTTGATCACTATGTCCATGGGCCTCAGTTCCTGCTTCCCATCAGGAGGGCTGAGAGCTCAGTTGTCTACCATCGTCACATTAAAAATATGTCGGGCTATGCGCAATATAGTAGTTATTCGAGAATGGCTGGGCCGATTATGCTCGAAATAGTTTTATTTTAAAGTACCTAGTCTTTAAGCCCACTATTCATAATTTTTGGACCCACGGATTGAAAATTAGAGATTAATAGGAGAGGCCTAAGTCCAGCAGTGGACTGAGAGAAGCTGATAATGGTTGAAAAGCTCAATGATTGATAATTTAATTTAATTTTTGAGATTGTTTTATACACCACCAAATCTTATTATAAGTAATTTATTTTAGTTGGCATTTAACATGCATTAAAAAAAGAGAAAAGACATGCAACCACTAGAAAAAAAGTGTAACTGGACTGATCGTCTCTGATATATGCCAGACAAATGAAGAATTTGAAATTGAAAACCACCTTGTACACTCTTTTAATAGTGTATTATGATACGAGTGTGCTGAGTTTATCATTACACTCAAGGCGGTATTGTGCGCGCGAGCTGTAAGCGATACCCGTGTATAAGAGCAGTGTAATGATCAAAAACACTTTTACATAATGTTTATAGTAAATTCTTGCTTCACATTTTAAAATTATATGCATTACTTTTAATTTATCGGTTACTAGCGACCCGCCCCGGCTGCGCACGGGTACTATACATCCATAAAAACCTTCCTCTTGAATTACTCTACCTATTAAAAAGAATCTCGTCATATCCGTTGCGTACTTAGTTTTAAAGATTTAAGCATACAAAGGGACATAGGGACAGAAAAAGTGACTTTATTTTATGCTATGTAATCTAGAAACTGGAGTTCGAGGCCAAAGAATCTACGAAAATATTGCCACTACAATGAAATGTTCTGACAAAAGTAAATCCTTATTTTCTAAAAACAGATGTTGAGATATGTTATTTATTGGTAATTTTAATTCTTTAATTTATAGAAACAATATTATTTACGTATTTTCACGTAAATATAAGATATTTTAATAAAAACTTAATTATCCGCAATTATTAGTAACAAAGTTGGTATTGCGCTGGTATAACCTCAGGTGTTAATAACATTTGGTACAGCAATTTAACTACACATAAATTAAAAGGTAGGTATGGTTAAATTACTAAGCAGTATAAGTACTATACTATACTATTATTAAGCAGTTTTAACCCGTAAAATTTTGGGAAAGAAATAATTAAACATAAAAGTAAAATGAAAGCATTTTTTGTATTTTATTTTTTATTTGTCTTCTTCATCACTTATTCTCCTGAGTCCTGCGTAAAAATTGAGTACACTCCCATACAAGCCGAGAGGCCTTTATAACACCATCAGTGTTGAGTCCTAAAAGTCATAAAAAATTAAATACAAAAAATGCTTTCATTTTACATTTCCAAATTTCTTTCCCATAAGTTCAACCCGCAATAAGGCACCCCTGACTTATTACGGGTTAAAACTGCTTAGTAATAGTATAGTATAGTACTTATACTACTTAGTAATTTAACCATACCTACTGTCTTAACAAATATGGCACGCTGGCGTTTGTGTTCACTGGTAATTCAACTTCTTTTTAAAATAGGCTTTGAAACGCTGGCTCTTATCATTTTAAGTTCTTTACAAGAAAATTTTGTCATATCAATGTTAGTTAAGAGAATAGAAATCTTTTTAGGTATTTACGTGTTTTTAAGAAAATTCTAGTTGTGACAGCCATATTAAACAAAAAGGCGTACAAACATTACACAGGTATATAATGTTTTTATTAGGAATTATTTTAAATAAATAAATTAAATAACAAAAAGGTTGTGGAAACCTGAAAACTCTATTTGACAATGACATAAGAGACTTTGACGGATTTGACAATAACGCATCTGTCGTAGTTTCGTTGGCCTCGAACTCCAATTACTGGTATAGTGATACAACCAGGATGCTTAGCCAAGTTGCCAATCGCTAGCGCTTAGTAGCGTATCGTATCCCTCTCTGTCACTCTTTCATATTAGTGCGACAAAGACAGTTAGCTGTCTTTCGCTAACGATTGACGATTAAGCGTAAGCGATTGGCAACTTGGCTAAGCACCCTGATAAGTATCTACTGCTACGAACAAATAAAACATGGAAACCGCACGCCTAGTAGAGGTTCAAATGGAAAAAATTGTGCGCTGTGAGTTACAGTTTTGTAATTCTTACCAGGGTGCTTAGCCAAGTTGCCCATCGCTAGCGCTTCATCGTTAATCGCAGCTAACTGTCTTTGTCGCACTAATATGAAAGAGTGACAGAGAGGGAAAACTACGTTACGCTACTAAGCGCTAGCGATTGGCATCTTGGCTAAGCACCCAGAGCTAGAGGGTGTAAAAATAAATATTTTTAGATGTGGAGGGAAAACCAATTCCCCCCCTGAACGAGGGGGGAGAGGGGTGAATGTGCAAACGGAAGGGTTATGTTTAAAATTTTTTTGTCTTATATTTAGGCCTACTATTCATTGTTTGGTATCATTTTCATATAAAACAGACACGGGGAATTCATTTTTGATAATAAACATGAGGATTTTCATATATAAAAAAATTATTATTGGTATAAAGGTAAAATAATCACCGTTTTTATTTTGATTGTTGCGATATATAAGTATTACCAAATAAATATATGAAAATAAAAAAAATACCACAAGATAGCATATTTATTGTAGTTTCTAAAAATATATACTTTTTGGAACTTTCCATGCAAAAATAAGTTGTAAAAAAATTGCACCTGTCGCGTACCTCGAATAAAAAAGGGACGTTGCTTTGACTTATTGTTGACAGTAGTTCGTTTCTACTGCAGGAATTTAGCAATTTTGCGTAAACAAAATACTCCATAATGTCTGTTAGGGCAAATTGCATCAACCTGGGTTAACCAAGCACCCCGGGTTAAACGTTTATTTCACACGGAATTTGATAATTGATAAATTTCTTATGAAGTAAGTGACTGACCCGGCACTATACAGAGGATATCCGAGACATCAGCCTATGTGATATGAGAATGGCTCTTGAACAGCTCAAAAATAACAGGGCGTCTGGGGAAGACGGAATTATAGCTGAGCATCTGAAGCCAGATGGTAAACCAATCATTATGGCCCTTCAGAAGTTGTTCAACTCCGGAAGGGAGAACGCCTTAGGCATGGAACAGAAGAGTGGTGGTACTGTTCTGGAAAAAAGGTGACAACGCCTTATTGAAGAACTACCGATCCATCTCACTTCCGAGCCATATTGATAAGATGTTTTCAAGAGTCATTACGAATCGTCTTGCACGCAGGCTTAATGACTTACAGCCTCCCGAACAAGCCGGTTTCCGAATTGGCGTTTCGTAAATGTTATACAGATGACCGAGGAATAGGCATAACCTACCCCTCTGTTTAGCGTTTAGCATTTGTGGACTACGATAAGGGGGGTTTCCATGACGTACTAATGCGGTTTAATTTAGGTCGAGAGAAAGGGACAAGGCTATATGAGTCGTGTATCACTGCCCCTTTCCCAGAACCTAAACTGAATCGCATTAGTACGTCATGGTAACCCCCAAGGCATTCGATTTGATCGAAACTCTGGGCGTACTGGAGTCTCTTTAATGATACCAAGTAGACTTCCGCTATTTTGAAATGTTGAGGTGTTTGTACGAAAGCGCCACTATGTCAATCCGACTCCAAGACCAGAGCTTGAAGCATATTATACTGCAGCGGGGAGTCAGGCAAAGAGGTGTCATCTCCCCTAATCTGTTTACCGCTGCACTGGAAGATGTCTTTAAGACTGGACTGGAAAAGGTGAGTATCAACATAAACAGCGAGTACCTGACTCACCTTCGATTCGCTGATGATACGGTAGTCTTGGCTGAGCCCTTGGAAGATTTCAGTACGATGCTCGCTGACCTCAGTAGCGCCTTCGTCGTCTTAGGATGAGCATGGATAAGACGAAAACTCCCGTTACAATTGGAGACTAAACTCGAAGGTGTAGACGACTATAATATACCTAGGACAAGCTACCCAGTTAGGTAGGTCCAACTTTGAGTAAGAGGTCAATCATCGAATCCGACTAGGTTGTCGGATTCGATGTGTCGTAGCGTCTGGGAAGCTACGACACATCTTTTCGTCCAATATTCCGCAGTTCTTGAAGACAAAAGTGTTTGATCAGTGTGGCAACACACACTGGTCAAAGATTTAGAAGCGTGATGACATACGGTACTGAAACGTTGTCGCTTAGAATGGGCCTCATAAGAAAGCTAAAGTCACCCACAGGGCAATGTAGAGGGCTATAGTGGGAGTTTCTCTGCGAGGTCGTATTAGAAATGAGACGATCCGCAGCAGAGCCAAAGTATAGCTCCATAGCTCTCCGAATCACTAAACTAAAGTGGCAGTGGGCGGGGCACATTGCACGTAGAACCGATGGCCAATGCGGCGGCCTCGCAGGTGGAAGGCACAGCGTGGGTAGGCCCCCCACAAGGTGGACAGTGAAGGTCTCAGGAGTACGCTGGATGCGAGTGGCGCAGGACCGGTCATTGTGGCAATCTTTGGGGGAGGCCGATGTTCAGCAGTGGACGTCTTTCGGCTGATATGGTAATAATGATGATTTATGAAGTAAACGTTTAGCAATTGATTGTCAAATTCCATATGATATAAACTTTTAACCTGGGTAAACTGGGTTAGTTGTTTAGTCCCGGTTAGTGAAAATTACCTTTATCGTCTTTGGTAATGAGATCATTACCTAATGACACTTGTAAAAATGATTACCCATTCCGATTCATATGATCAGATACTATATTATATCATACATGTGAACAGATAGACCAGATATATAAGGTAAACGCAGGTATTAACGCCCCCCTTAAGGCATTTTTTTAATCAGGCCTAGTTTTTAAGTATACACGTTGTCCCAAAATTTAATTTTCCTGTTTTATGTGCTACTATGATAATTAAAAAAGGTAAATAATGAGTTACTCGTCCTTTAATTGAACATCAAGATGTCAAAAATCTATTTCTAAATTACAGAATCGATTTCTGCTATTAACGACCCATAAAAATGGGTGTGAAGGTATCAACGATTTTTAAGCAGCCATTACCGATTGAGTTTCAATAGTAGATTGTACAACAAGGGCATAAAGGGAACCATTTCTACCCGAGGCAGTTTTATGTTAAAATAGTAGACGAGGGTAAAAATGGACATTTATGCCTTTGTGGTACACCGCTTTTCACTTTGATTACGAAGAAAATAAAATATATTTATAAAGATAATATTGATACCTACACGTGCGAAAAGGAAATTCGTAACTCGTGTCGTTTATCGTCACTCGTTTCGAACTTTCTCTTTTCCACACTATTATCGTAATGTAGGTACTATTACACCCCTCCAATATGTAGGTATATTATTCACATGATTGCAAATTAATTTAATACCTACCTACCAATTTTAACTTGATCTCAGCTAGCTGATAGAATCTATCTCTAAATGATGATTATGAAATTAAACATTGAATAAATTGATGGATTTCATTTAGTTTGATGTTTAATAGTTTTTAATGTGTTCGTTTTGGAAGAGGCTGATCGGGCAACTCTTCCTACCAAAGCCACGTGTTTGTTAAAACTTGTATTTTTGTAATTAGTAATTTATGGCATTAATCATTTCCTAATATTATAACTACCTACTTATTTAGGTACGGTCGGTAATACCTTCTTATGGTTGGTATCAGCGATTTCTATGAGTCGTTGATAGAATATGTAAGAACTAACGTAAAATGTATTGCCGATCCATATTAAACAATAACAATATTGTATTTTTATTATCTTTGTCGCTACAAAACACTTTCTGATTTTGTGATATTAAAAATTTAGGACCTAAAAGCACTTTTAATGGATAAAACTTCGTCATAAACAATGTCTAAGATAATATCCGTTTTCCAAAAATGTTGTATTTTGGTTTACTTTATAACATCAAAAGAAGAAAACCAAGTGCTAACGTGTATGTCGTTAATAGTTTTTTGAAAATTACAATTATTTTGATCTCAATTAATCTATAAACATACTTATGTTTTCATAGAATAATATCGTACGAGAAAGAAAAAACTAAACATGACATTTTAGTCATTACCGACCTATGGGTCGTTGATAGCTGCTACTACTAAAAATAATGAAGTAATCACCGCCCAAATTTAATTTTATATTTTATATATGATAATGGATGTTATTTGATAAATTGTGATAAAATATCTGTAATTTATAAATAAATGAATATGATTAGCAATAAATGTAGATGTAAAGTAGTCAATTGTTAAAATAAACGTCTTAGACAGATAAGTCGAGTCCTTACTTGAAAGTGTAAGTGCCAGTATGGAATGTCCTTCTTTCTCGGTACTCACAACTTGATTGATGTATTTTTATCTTTTATCGAACTACCACTCAAACTAACTTAACCGTACCCTATACTCAAGAAATAAACGTTTCTGGAAAACAACCTACCTACCCTCACATAAGTTGTGGCAATGAAAAAATACCGAATTACTTATTAGGTCGCTAATACCTTCGGATTTTCGATGGAGCGTTAATAGCTGCGTTTACCTTAATATACACGCGGTATATAATAATCGATAAAATCTAAAAATAGAATCTGATCAAATAAAATTCTTAATAATCTTAGGTTATTTAAAAAAAGATCAGAAAATATAGTGCCATTTACGTCCGAGGTTAAAAACCTTGGTCTAATGATAGATAGCAGCCTGACTTGGATTCCGCAGGTGTCAGACGTTTGTCGTAAAGTTACCAACATGCTGCGGTCTTTCTATCGGTTTAAAAATTTTCTTCCCGTTAGCACGAAGATACTTCTCATTCAATCGCTGGTGTTGCCTGTCATTGATTATGGGGATGTGTGTTACTCGAATATTACTCAAGAGTTGCTTAATAAACTAGATAGGCATCTTAATAATTGCATTAGGTTTATTTTCGGACTCCGTAAATACGACCATATATCTTCCTATCGTCGTAAACTGAATTGGCTTCCCATCCGTGAACGTAGATCTCTCAGAATGCTTTGCACCCTCCATACTATATTATTCGACCCGGCTGCTCCCGGTTATCTTAAATCTAAATTTCTTTTTGTAGAACCTCGCCCTGGTTGCGAGTTACGCACTTCCCGTAGTCATAAACTATCTACTATTTTTCACCGCACTGGTTTTATGTCCAACTCCTTCGCCATTCAGGCAACTCGTCTTTGGAACGATCTCCCTCTGCCCCTGAGGCAAGCACAGAGCAAATTCTCCTTCAAACGCAAGTTACGTAAATACCTTTCCAACAAGCTCAGTGATAGATGATCTGTATATTCGTTACTTATACTTGGGTACTTTATTTATCTATGTATGTATATGTAGGTTTATTTATATTTATATGTGTATGTGTATTTGTTAAACCAATGTAGTAGTGTTGATTTGTGTTTCTTATTTCTTTTCAATGTTGACAATCCTGCACCTAATACAAGTTTCTGTTTGAACCAATGGTTGACTGGTAGAGAATGTCATAAGGCATTAAGTCCGCCATTTGTACTTTTTTCATTGATTGTGCAATAAAGCTTAAATAAATAAATAATAAAATAATCAATTTACTTTCATATCAATAAATATTTACAATTGTAATATGAACAATAATATGCAAGTACAAAAATATGTAGGTATAATCTATGAGCAGTTGCCGGCACAAAAGTCTCTTTATTGAGATTACGCGGAGGTTTTTGTTGGAGGTACGCGTCAGGTAATTTTTTTTTTCAGTGAATTTTTGTATGAAATACTACAAAATATGTATATTTTTAAAAACTGCAATAAATATGCTATCTAATATATTTTTTTTAAATTGGATTAGTTTGTTTTTTAATACTTATATGACGCTTAAATTAAAATAAAAATGGTAACTTTTTTACTTTTACTCCAAAAAAATCTACATTTTTATATGAAATTGCTCATGTTTATGATAAAAAATGGATTTTCCAGGTCCGTTTTACACGAAAATGATACCAAACAATGCATAGTAGGCCTTATTAATTAGTGAAAAAATATTAAACGGAACCCTTCCGCATGCACATTCACCCCCCTCCCCCCGCGCTCAGGGGGGGAATTGGTTTTCCCTCCACATCTAAAAACAGCTATTTTGAGACCTTCTAGCTCTGGTTAAAATTACAAAACTGTAACTCGCAGCGCACAATTTTTCTCAACTTTGTATGGACCGTGACCCTTACTAGCCATAATAAATTGCCTTTCAAAAACGGTCCTGAATTTTAATTAACAAGTGTCAGCCCCTCTTCAATGCATCACGATAATGAATTTCAATTTCAACCTATAAAAACTTAAACCGCCATTTCAAAACAGTTGTGATTGGTCTATAAAAGTTTTGATTGGCTATATTCTATAAACATATGTCAAAGATGTTGCGCCGAAATATACGCGGTGCGAAGGAAAGCGCTATGTCCTGCCCATCTTGGCACAATTGAATAATTTTGTTGGGGCATTTTTGAGCTGGCGTTAGACCGAGTTAGACGTCCATGTTATACAAGGTGCCCATGAGGAAAGGGAAAAATTCTAACAGCATATTCCTGAGACTAAAAGAAGCAAAAAATGGTAAATGAGTTTCGGTCAAATTTGAAAAAATATTTTTTTTTTTAGTTTTTTTTTATATTTTTGAATGCCTTAATACACAAAAAAAGGATTTCATTAATGAAACTATCGCAAAAAATGCACTTCACAGTTTTTTTTTAGATTTGCTAGGTAATTATAGGGTTTTTTGTTCATTTGATGTCTATCAATTAAGTGTGACAAGACTAAGACAACATAGTGACAAAATCGTTTCCTAAAATGCGTTTATCATAGCGTAACGGTCTAAAACGGTTTTAAGAAAAAAACGAATTTTCTCCTAAAATAGACTGAATACAGAAAACTTCATATGACATTTTTTTACTTCAAATTTGGTCAGAAACCCGCTGTTGAATTTTTTCCCTTTCCTCATGGGCACCCTGTATATGGTCGAGGATCTACTGTTTCTCAGACTAAAATAATATCTTACCTCTTTGGCTGCTCGCTCCGTGAGGCTACGGCTCCATTGATGCGGAGAGGAGCGGAGATGTGCAAAATTGACCAATTACATTCTTCAAATTCAAAATTCGAAACACTGTGATGCGATCTCATTGGCCAATTTTGCAGCCTAACATTCAAAAATTGACAATCGCGATTCATTGTGGCAATGCCACAAGCGTGACGGATACCTTTGCGCCGGGGGTGTCACGGGGCTGGTTATTTGACTATAGTACTTTTGCGACGGTACTGCTTGCGACCTGTAAATTGTATGTTTTTTATAAATATTTAATGTCATTTACCAAAGAAAAAACGACCAAGTCGCCAACGTCCGATGTGGAAATCGAAACGACGTGCTCACGTGTATGTTTTTTTATTAAATCAATTATATTTCACTCTATCATTTTCATTACAGGCATAATCAAGCAAGCATGTGGAGACTCCACAGAAAACGACGACTGGCGAAAAAAGGGTTTCTACCGACCTCGTCGTAATTTCCCTAGTCAAACACAATACGACTCACAGTTAAATCAAGCTTTTGATCCAAAAGAACCTACTCCTGACTATGCAATTTTGGGTAACGCATTTGGCGTAAACCAGAATTATCAACAACATAACTCGTTTGGAATCCGTTCAAGACAACCTCAATACTCTTTTGGTCAGAACTTACCAAGAACGGGATTCAGCCAAAATCAAAGGTCAAATGCTTTCGGATCCAGTTTTCCACAAAATCAGCAAACTGACAATGCAAGGCAATTTGGATTTAGCAATCAAAATGCGTTTAGAAGAAAATTTTCTGAAACGGGGCAGGGTTTAGTAACGGAAGACAATGATCAATATTCGTTTAGAGGTTTTGGTCACAATCATCAACAAAATAATTTTGATAACTTCAACGAAAATGCTTTCGGAAGCTTTGGACAGAAAATTCAGAATCAAAACTCTTTTGGAAGCATTCAGAATCAGAACACATTCTCTAAATTTGGCTCATTAGGTTTTGAAAACCAGAATTATCAAGCTCCGGGCTATCTTCCACCAAAACCTTACCAGGGTCCTGAATATTTGCCCCCTGACCCAACTACCAGAAGGCCGTTTACCACTACAACAAAACGGACATTCTTCACTACTACAAGACCATTTTATACGACAACTACGACGAAAAGGCCATTTTATACAACTACGACTCGAAGAACATTCTACACAACTTCTACAACCAGAAGACCAACTACTACAACGAGGCGATTCATCACTACTCCAACTACAAGAAAACCAATATTTACTACAAAACCCACAACTACAACTATAAAACCAACGCCTGATGACGGAGAAGTAGTCCCTGATAGAAGAAAGAAACCACCCACTGGCGCAGTTGCACCTGCCATGGCAATGGTAGTACCACCGGAACCAGACGATGATGGTGATGAAAATTTCCCTGACACCATAGTCCCTGATAGAAGAAAGAATCCTCCCACTAGCGCAGTTGCACCAGCCATGGCTATGGTAGTACCACCAGAACCAGATGATGATGGTGATGAAGATTTTCCTGATAACCGGACCCCCCCACCTCGAGAAGGCGCTGTTGCTCCAGCGATGGCAATGGTAGTGCCACCAGAACCAGATGACGATGGTGACGAAATCATCCCTGACTTTAGAATGACGACGAAGCAAACGACACCGACAACAATAATAACAACGCCTACAACTACCATAAGAACTACCCTATCAACTACTACACCTACGACTACCGTGAGAACTACCCCATCGACCACTACCTCTACTACCCCATCAACTACTATTTCCACTACCCCATCAACTACTACATCTACAACTCCTTCAACCACTACCTCTACAACGACTTCTACTACCCCTTCAACTACTACCTCCACAACTACTTCTACAACTCCGTCAACCACTACCTCTACAACTACTACTACTACTACCCCTTCAACAACTACCTCCACAACTACTTCTACAACTCCGTCAACCACTACCTCTACAACAACTACTACCCCTTCAACTACTACTACTACCCCTTCAACGACTACCTCCACAACTACTTCTACAACTCCTTCAACGACTATCTCTACAACTACTTCTACAACTCCTTCAACCACCACCTCCACAACAACCCCAAGAACTACTACAACTCCAATTACGACCACTCGAACAACTCCTGATCTCAACCGCAATTTAGAAGAAGAATCCAGCCCAACCGAAGCTACATCAACAACATTTATTCCAGTCACAAATGCAACCACACAAACACCTTACATTGGACCCGGATACTTGCCACCAGATACTACAACCACGAAAAAACCACCAAAAACTAAATGCGACCCATTGGACCCAAGAACTTGGCCCACGGAATACGAACAACAGAAATTCGGTGAATTACCTTGCGCACCTTCAAATCCTTCAAAGATACCACCAACACCAGCACCTGCTAGAGGTGAGAAAGTTCCAGAAGAACCCAAATGTGACCCTCTAGACCCTAGTACTTGGCCTTCGGAAGAAGATCAACGAGTTTTTGGGGAAAAGTCATGTGCACCAATAAGTTCAACAACCACATCTACCACAACCACCACTACTCCTTCTACAACTACTTCTACAACTCCGTTAACCACTACCTCTACAACTACTACTACTACCCCTTCAACTACTACCACTACTCCTTCTACAACTACTTCTACTACGCCTTCAACAACTACCTCTACAACTACTACTCCTTCAACAACTACCTCTACAACTACTACTACCCCATCAACTACCTCAACTACTCCTTCAACAACTCAAAGAATAAACATATACATATACCATAAATGCTTACCGCCAGACAACAAAACCGTGCACTCGCTTCCACCATCACCGGCAAGTGCGGAACCAGTACCACCCGAACCAGAATGTGATCCTTTAGACTCTAAAACATGGCCTTCAGAAATCGACCAACTCAAATACGGTGAAAAACCATGCGCTCCAAAAGGCACTACCACTGAAACACCATTCACAGGCTATTCATACCTCCCACCTAAACCTCAGGAGTGTATACCAAAGACTAGACGGAAACGGTCTACAGAAGATACGTTAAGATTAAAAGATATAAAGGGAACTCCTCGGCCGGTTTGGTATTCTGGTATATATAGGAAGATAACTGATCCGTACTACCCTATATGCGGAGGATCGATTGTTAAAGAAGATGTTGTCATATCAGGTCAGTGTTTCCTATTACTTTTATCACAATGTTTTTGATAATTCATAAAGTATATGTCTAACTGGTTATCACTATTTGTGTTCACAACTTCGGAGAACAAAGGAAACATGTTTCCTGTTTGCAAGAAAGTTTTTACCGATGTTTGTATTATGCTTGCTTTTAACTTTAACATTGTCTCTCCTAGTGCGTGTGTTTGTAGTTTTAGTAAATAAATTGTTCAGGCTTCCATGATCTCTGAAATGCGATTCAGTTTAGGTTCTGCTGGTCAGTTTTTGACAGTTATTCTATGGAGCTGACACATCGCGAATTAGCTTAGGTCCTAAACTGAATCGCTGTAGTAGATCGTAGTAGCCCCCCAGTTCTGTCCAATTTGGACAATCGTAGTAGTTATTCAGGATAATTTATTTATGTTTCCTCGAATGTTTTCAGCTGCGCATTGCTTTTGGGACGACGTGGTAGGATTGCAGCCAGCGGAGCAGTTTGCTGTAGCTGCCAGCAAAATCTATAAGCCCTGGAATGATCCTATGGACAAAAAGGCGCAGAAATCTGATGTGAGTATAGGAAAAATCAAATCCATTGGAGACCAAGGTGCGAATAGAAGACATACCCTCCAGTTTTATAGGAGTAGGCTTGGGACATGATTGGTGCGACAGTAAAGGACAATGGACAATTTTGTGGGTGAATATCTGAGCGTTTCAACCGCCTCATTTTAGCGGTATAATTTTCGCCGAATATTCTATTCTTTACAATGTGCTACTTTATCATTTGAAGTAGGCACGGTACCTTATATAAATGACGAAGTATAACATTGAGACGCTTAGAAACAATTCACCCCTGCATGGAACTTTGCCCAAAAGGAAGTAAGAGTTACGCAGTTGAATAGATCTTTTTAAAATCTACTTCATTTCATTCTATAGGCACAAAGATGAATTATATTGCAGAACTGAGATATTCATATGTTACTAAGCGTGAATACAATCTATCAGAAACTACGTCAGGTCCTTTGGGGAGGCATATGTCCAGCAGTAGACGTCTTTCGGCTAAAATGAATGAATGAACCGATTAATTTGTTTTAATTCCAACAGGTCCTGGATATAAAGATCCCAGCGCGCTTCCTCGGAGCGAAGACAAGTTTCCAAGAAGATATCGCTATCTTGAAGCTGGCTACGCCATTTAGATATACAAAAAGCGTGAAGCCAATTTGCGTGGACTTCGAGGATAACTTTGATCGTATGCAGATGAAGGCTGGACATTATGGCACGGTGAGATACATTGTAAAATTCTGGTCGTGTGGTAACGGCAGTAGGAATACATTTGTCATCAGTCATCACCCCAACTCTTCCCGCGGGTGTCGTAAAAGTCGACTAAGGGATTGAAGTGTCACTGACCATTCTTCGATAGAAGATTGATTATGGGTAGCAGCGTTATCATAGTGGACACAGTGATACTGCGACCGCCAATCCGCTTGCTCAGCGTGGCGATTATTGGCATTTACATCCTAATGCGTCTATACGCATAGTTAATGGGTCATTGTCAGATTTAGGTTATCTTTTCGGTGGACATACATAAAGTTAAGGAGTTCGTGAACTCATTTTGCGATAAAACAATTACTGGTACAGCTAGGTTCCCCGTTCTACAACCCTATCTAATAATTATAATCGTAGCATAAACTTATAAAAACTGTTAACCTTTGACCATCGAGTGGACAACTTTTGTTTTTCCGACTAACAATGACCCTAATAGGAGAGGCCTATGTACAGCTGTGGATTGCTATAGGCTGATGATGATTAGATAAATTAAAAGCCGTCTCGTAATGGCAGATGGTCTTTTAGATGATACCATGACCTGATCCTGTTCTGTTAGAGAACCCTATTAATTAGATTTGAATGGTCTAAGTTACATAAAATTAAAACTACTTCCGGTACGAACCCTATACCACTGACCCCGAGAAGAACCGGTAAGAAACTTGGTGGAACTTGTTTTTTCAAATAATCATGGTATGTTTATGAAGTGTCACTGACTATAAAACTGATTTATGAAAGATTGATGATGGATAGCAGCGTCATCTTAGTGGTCACTTTCCTGCTATAACTCGTAGCGTAGCGTGGCGATTATAGCCTTTAACTCCTAATGCGTCCATACGGATAGCTGAAAGGAGAGGCCTACGTCTGGCAGTGGATTGATTTTAAGCTAATATTGTTGTTGCATCCATACGCATAGCAGACAGGAGAGTATAATTATCCAGTAGTAGACGGATCATCTTCTTGCCGTGTGGTGACGGCTGTAAAAATACATTTGTCACCACCCCAACTCCTCCTGCGGGTGTCGTAAGAGTCGACTAAAATATTGAAGTGTCGCTGACCAATATTTGATAAAAGATTGATAATAGGCAGCAGCGTCATCATAGTGGACACACTACTGCGATCGCCAATCCGCTTGCCCAGCGTGACGATTACAGGCCTTTACCTCCTAACGCATCTATACGCATAGCTGATAGGAGAGGCCTACGTTCAGCAGTGAACTGATTACCTATAGGCTGATGTTGTTGTTGCGTTCATACGCATAGCTGACAGGAGAGTATGTCCAGTACACTGTACACGTGTATTTTATTTTCCAGATCGCAGGCTGGGGCCTCACGGACTCGAAAGGCACGCCGACTCAGCGTCTCCTTTGGCTAGAACTCCCATACATAGAGATCGAGAAATGCATCAAGGATTCTGAAGATGCTTTCCTGAAATACATTACTTGTGACAAAGTGTGCGCTGGAGAGAATGATACTGGTAAGACGTCAGTAAACTTTTGGTATCCATTCTGCAATCGTATACGATTGCATCGTCATCAATAATATACAGTGTGTTTCCATGAGCCAGGTTTTTACGAAAATGGCATTACTAGCAATCGTTTTCAAGTATTAACATTTGACAATTAATTAAATTGACCGTATAATTAATTTTATTTCTTCCGAACGATCAATGTAACGCGTGTATTTCTTAGTTGTCAAACGTTGTGAGTGGCTGCGATCTGTCATTGTCAAGTGCAAATTAACGATTCATTTTGAAGTACATTGCTTCTCAATTAACTTTTCCTAAAAAGTTAATTACTTTTAAAATTATCATTTTGAATCGAATAATGTTCACGGTTTGGCTAGAAATCTGCATCGCATTCTTCGGTTTCGATAAAAGCCAGTATCATAGACACACACTGAATATGAATTTAACAGTCTTAATGATGTATGAATGAAAATTAACCAATTTTAAATATAGATTAGGTCAGTTTATGTATATAAATTGTACAGGGTTGAAAAAATATATTATCGAAACAAAGTGATGCGGTATTGTGACAATCATAAATGGTGGTTTCAGGCAAAGCCCTCTGCAGAGGTGACAGCGGCGGCGGCCTCGCATTCTGGATCGGGCCTCCC
>JALPQI010017342.1:0-29975 GCA_025490895.1 Thaumatotibia leucotreta
AGATTTTTAACATAAGTTTATACAATGTTGAAACCTTATTATTATATTTTAACTATAATATTTACATTTTCACACAGGTAGTGTATATATATAATTTTAGTAAATTTGGTTTTTTTACAGGTAGTTATTGTTCATTAATGCTACTTTAAGTGACAGATAATTTGTTTCTTGAAACTATTACAGGTTTTATAGGAAAAAACCGGCCAAGTGCGAGTCGGACTCGCGCGCAAAGGGTTCCGTACCATTATCAATTTATTATTAAAAAAATACAGTGAAATCAACCTACCTCAAAAACTATAGGAGATAATTTAATCAAACCAAAAATCGTTGATAGAGTTTATTAATGTGCATAACATATATTTTTTTCAGAATTTTATATCACGTAGTTTTTAAAAATAGAGGGGGGGGACACATTTTTCAGACTTTGAGAGCTGATATCTCGAAAACGATTTGCTTAAATAAAAATGTGATGTATAAACCTTCATATCATTTTCAAAGACCTTTCTATTAATACCCCACACGCTTATGTAAAACTAAAAAAAAATTTCTTTCCCTCAGTTACATGTATGGAGGGCCCCCACCCCAATGGTTTTTTTTACAATTTAGTATCATAATCCTGTAGCGGTTCATACAACACATATTCTCACCAAATTTCGTTACTGTATCATTTATAGTTTCCGAGTAAATCGGCTGTGACAGACGGACAGACGGACAGACGGACAGACGGACATGACGAATCTATAAGGGTTCCGTTTTTGCCATTTTGGCTACGGAACCCTAAAAAGATCAATGTGAGACATATTTGAATTATAGTAATTGAGACAACGGTTGAAGTAAGAATTTGAGCAAAATTTAGTACGAGAGAAGGGAATAGCAAATAATTTCTTATGGCGTGCAGTGCGTTGAGGTATCTTAAATAATAACCTACCAAGAAGTGAGGGGGAGTCAATATAATTATTAATGATTTTAAAAAGAAACATAATATCGAATTGTGTTCGTCGATCTTTAAGCGTCAGTAATCTATAGTGCGAAAGGCTGTGATTATATGAATTGCGACTCCGTCCCATTCGAAAGTCGATTGATTTAACAAATTTCTTTTGTACACGTTCTATCCTATTGATATGACACCTGAAGAAAGGGCTCCAAATGATACAAGCAAAATCTAAGATTGATCTAACTAAACTGTAGTATAACGTTTTATATGTAATTTCATGGTGAAAAGGCTTACAAACCCTCAGCATGAAACCAAGCTGCTTGTAAGCCCTTTGAACAATGATGTCGATGTGATCATTAAAAGTAAGTTTCTTGTCTACTATAACCCCGAGGTCACGGACACGGATCTTGTCAACTCTGTTTATATTTTGATTATTTAATACATAATTATAATTTACTGGGTTTTTCTTACGTGTAAAAGTGATAATACTGCACTTATCAGGATTGAGAAACAATTGATTGTTTTCACAATATTCAGACAGAGAATTTATATCTGCTTGGAGCTCGCAGCAATCATCGATTGTGTTAATAATTTTAAAGATTTTTGCATCATCAGCATATAACAAGTGATGACTGCTGCTGGCCACATCACCAATGTCATTAATATAGAGCGTAAACAGCAATGGGCCGAGATGCGACCCTTGAGGAACACCTGAAGGAATGTGAAGAAAATCCGACATGAAACCTTTGACCGAAACGGCTTGTGAGCGATTTGTTATATACGACTTAATTCACCGGAACAAGTCGCCATGTATGCCAGCACTTCAGAGCTTCTCCAGTAAGATTCCATGACTAATCTTGTCGAATGCCTTAGAGAAATCCGTGTACACAACATCAACTTGACATTTGTTATTTAGTGCGGTCATTAAAAAGTCTGTAAAGGAAACTAAATTTGACTCAACACACCGACCTTTAAAGAATCCATGTTGATTTGGAGACAAAAAATTTCGCACGGCAAAAGATAGGTCATCAACAACAATTTTTTCCAATATTTTCCCAAAAATACATAACTTTGAGATTGGTCGGTATTGGGATACATCATCCTTTTTATTGTTTTTGGGTATGGGAGCAATTAAGGCTCGTTTCCAGTGTTCAGGGAAAACCCCGGTCGTTAATGATTTTGTGAAAATATATGTTACTGGGATTGTTAGTTCCTTTGCACATTTATTAATAAAAAGAGGATGTATTCCATCCGCCCCTGCCCCTTTATTCACATTTATTGATTTAAGTTGCTGAAACACAATATCAGAATTAATTTTAATGGAGTTAATAATTAAAGGTGAATTAGGATTCTCGGTAGTAGGTAGGATATTAGGAATACTCGATTCAACAAAAACAGAATTGAAGTATTTATTAAAAAGGTTACAAATTTCTAAACCGTCAGTAATTTCGTGATTGTTATAGATGAATTTATGTGGATAATCGGAAGAGTCTTTTTTAGTTTTTACGTAAGTCCAAAAATATTTCGGGTTAAACTTTATTTTATTTTCCACCTCTCGAATATAATTTTCATAACATTGTTTCTCTAAATACTTAAAACGGCTTCTGAGAGAGGAAAAAATATCATAATAGAGCGTATTGTTTCCATTTTTTATGAAATTTTCTTTTTTCGATTAATAATTTAATCAAAGAACGAGTAAACCAAGGAGGATAGCGATTAGGGGAATACAGTTTTTTAGATGGAACGTGAAGAGCAATAAGTTTGTTAATTATTTCGTAAAAGTAATCTACTTGCGCTTCTAAATCGCCAAGTTTCGAAAATTCCTCTGACCAATTTACGAGCTCTAATTCCGATTTAACGACATCAAAATTAGTTAAATGGAACATTTTTTTGAACGCGTTCGTATTAGGTGATAAGGGTTCAATATAGGATATTATTGTATTTATGTTGAGAGCGGGGTGGTGACCATCCTCCGGCGTAAGCGGTCGAGAGCATGACGTAACCTCGCATGTTTTGTTGCTAAAAATCAGGTCAAGAATTCGATTATTTTTATTTTGAATAAAGTTAAATTGATAAAGTTGTGTTAAATGCATAAAATCGGAAATTAACGTCGCCGGATAGTCATCATTAGTCATAATATCTATACCTATGGAAGCTGCGCCTCGAGACCATGAAGCATTCGTCACATTAAAATCGCCGACGATCAGGAAAGTATCCGTCGGATACTTGTCACATTCATCATTTAAAATCATAGGCAAGTAACAACTTCAGTACAAAATCTGACACGCTCGGCCGCTATACAAATGAATGAACATTGAACTTGTTTCTTCTATCCAAATCTAATTCTGTGGTTACAGTCAACCAAATAGAACCCTAACTCTAGGCACTCAGTAAATATGTCAAAGTGACCCTATACGTATATCAAGTTGTCAGAAAAATCTTACTACTTGTCATTTCGACAAGGTTCTAACGTGACCTAGGGTTCGTATTGGTTGATCGTACCTGGATAAAGGGAATATCGGGATATTAAAACCCACAGCAATAGGAAACAATATTTTTATTGACAGTATAAAAGAAACGTAATAAAATAAAATTATACAATATAGCAACCTTGGTTACAAAAACAAAAAAAAATGGCGTAAATTATACTCGCAGTAAATAGTGAGAAGAACGTGTAATAAATAAAGCAAACGAAGGCAAGTGATTACAATTGTAGTACATACTGACAACACAACTCAGATGTCTTAGGCTAGTTCGGCCATTTGAAACATGTAGTTTCGCTTCTACTGTAGTAAGTGAAATAAATTAAATTTTAAAGACAATTATGTTTTACAATGGATAATGTACAATTACTGAGAAAATGTGAAATGGTAGGTCATAGACGAATCTGCACATTGTTCTATGTAAAACTTTATTCTTTTTACGAACTTTTACAAATTTAAATATTTTTAAATCCAAAATCTTTAATTACTTAATTACATAGGTCGATGTAATGATTTATAACATAACGACTCATAAATTGGCTATGCCTATAGTTACAATGTTACTTGAATTTATTGATCTTGTAGATTTCATTTTACAAGCGCAAATTACTATTTTAAAATTATGTTACTGTAATAGACGTACATAGCGTAGAGCATGGGTGAGCGTTCGATTGTTTTAGAATTGCAAAAATTGTTCATCAATACAATGGCCGAAATCAAAATAATATAATAAAGGCTTTAAATTGCGTTACCTAACTTTAAAATATTTGTGCCCTTTCTTCAATAGTGAATGAGCGCATTCACAAATTACGATTGACATAGTCTTACTGTTAGGCGTGACATTATTTAATTAAAAGTTCTTCACTCTTCGACTAACTCCGATAACATCTTAAACTATTTAAGTCTTCTGTTCAGACGGGCCCTAAATCTTAGTCGGAGCAGACGACAAATAGACTTGGAAATGCATGCTAAGATTCAGGCGCCTGGGTTATATCCTAAATTGAAATTCGTTTAACGCAATTAATTGCATTCCAGTCTTTGGCATTGATAGTCCACGTAACGTGGGACCGTCAGTTAAAAATAAAATTAGAATTTTCGATGTCATCAATTCAACTAAAAAGCGACAATAAGTGTTATAAGATTAAACTATATTACTATGCATTTCATGGGATGACAGCATAAATGACTTCAATGAGTATTAAAATTAATGAACTTAAAATAATTGTCGTAGATTATACTTGAATCCAAACACATAATATATGAATTAAGCAGGTGTAAAATTTGATCGTTATACAAAAAAAGATTCCGGCTTATATAAATTTAGACAGGATTTCCTAGACCGTTTAACATATGGGTCTAATGTAGGAAGCCACGAATCACAACTACTGGAAATCGTACAGAATGTGGCATTGACTTAAGCCTAAAAAATACACAGGCATTCCACCGAAACGACGAGTAAAAATGCTGTAAAATATTAGAACCTTAGATTTATCTGATGTTTTTTTTTTATATTGGCACAACAAAGTGGCTCCACTCCACCTGGTCGTAAGTGAAAAGTGGAACCCAAAACCCAATAAAAATTACACGTACTCCATCCGGTGAAATGCTTCTATATTTATACAAAAAATGCAAAATACTGAATGTCTTTACTGGAATCATTCCTAACTAGAGTTTGGAACAAAATGTCTACTCTCCACTTTCTAAAGATGAAAATTAAGCTTTTATAAAGTAATCATGATCACATTGTTTCAGTTTACATAATTTAAATTAAGACAACACTTACACCTATAACTATAAGACACTTGACAAATCAATAAAAAACTGTTTAAGGCAGACATTAAGCAAATACTAAATATTAGGTATTACATTGTGCAACTGTGCACGAACACCAACGTGACGAACGACTTGATATATCAATGGAATATTCACGCTATCAGACTCGCCTCTATCGCTCGCGTATTCAAACGGTCTTTCAAAGAGGGGCTATCTCGTGTTAGACAGCAACTCGAAAGCACATGTCTCTTTTTAATCAGTACAATCGGCAAAAGACGGGTAGCTGCGAGTTGCTGTCAAACACAAGATGTGCTCATTAGCAGCCCCTTGGCTGCAAGTGACCCCTCTTAGATCCGCGCCTGGTTTGCTAGTGTTCGCCTACATAAGGTTAAGTACAGCTACAAGTTCGTCACGTGACCCTCGTTTACTTGGTGCGGTTGGCGACGCGCGTCTTGATCCACTTGGTGGTGCGCGAGAGTAAGTCCGGCTGCTCGGCCGCGTCCTGCCACGCATCCAGGTTCACCTTTTTGATCTCGTCGCAGGGAACTTTGGGATTGCTGGAATGAAAACAAACGATAAGCGACTCTGAGCGATATCTTAGCACAGAATAAGTAATAGTACTACATACAGAAAGGCCACGACCACCCCCGCACAAATTCGAATTACCCTACCCCACTCGGCCGCCGCGCCGGATGACGTTTGCCGGTATGCGTCGGTAGGCAAGAAGGAAGATGGCTGGCATTTATTGTTGTATTGCGCGTGTACAGACACCCGTACGCACACATAGGCACGGACAAATGTCAGAATGAGTTTTTGTATATCGTGTGATCTTAGACACACCTCTGACAGAACAGAACGAACGAATTTTGACATGTGTTTTTAAACATTAAAGTATTAGAATTGAATTGAATCAAACGAAGCGTGAAGAAGCATCTAGCGGGCCAGCAAGGCGGTGGCAACTAACAGGTTACTGATTGTCTCCTGTTCGTTGCCGCCGCGATTTGGGCTCTACTTTTCACTTACGATCAGGTGGAGTGGAGCCACTTTGTTGTGCCAACATAAAAAGCTGCCGGCCTTATCGACGTGTAAGTAGAAGTATACTGAGGATGTATATAGACTGTATACCTGTCTGAGATGGGCTGGAAGACATCCCTCTGCACCGTAGTAAGTCCGCCGTTGTCGCACAATAGTCGCGAAAGAGAAACTCGCTTGAGTTCAGCCAGCTGTCGCTTGGAAAAGCTTCCGGCTTCGTCAGCGTGCGAATAGAAGTAGCGGTCGCCGGAGCGTGTACGCCATAGTTGCTCCTCTGTAAACATATATTTAATTATGGGCTTGTCACGTTACATCATCATAGTGGATACTAATGCGATCGTCAATCCGCTTGCCCAGTGTAGCGATTATGCGCATTTACGTCCTAATGCGTCTTTAGGCACTTGGCCGTGTGGTGTCGGCAGTTAGAATACATTTCTAACTACTCCAAATCTTACCGTAGTCCGTGGGTATCATAGGAGTCGACTAAGTGTCACTGAACATTCATTTATCGAAGATTTATGATGGATATCGCCAATCCGCTTGCCCAGCGTATCCTAGTGCGTCCTTACGCATAGTTAGTACGACGGGCCTATTTCTTAAAACCTGTAATACAAGCGGAAGTCCTTATCTAACTTATGATGTCAAAAAGAGAATTCCACTTGTATTACAAGTTACAAGCTTTCGAGAAACGGGCCCCAGGTCTAATTTCCAGCAGCGGACCGAAATAGGCTGATGATGATGAAGGTAAAATTATATGTATAGGTAATCTTTGCAATAGCCAATATACACCGTGTTTTTATTGACTTCCGTTAAATTTAAGGGAAGCGTATTTAGGTCAAAAATAATCAATTTCTCTTACTGTTATTGAGTTATTAAAAAAATAAGTTTAATGACTGAACAAGTGTATTGCAACCTTTATTACATTCTAATGTTACTTATTTTGACATGTGCCGTCAGCAGCCATCAGTCGCCTGAGATCTTATTCTTAAGGTTCTCTCACACTTGCCATTACAATTATTATGTATGAAAACGAAAAACAATATTTTTTTACGAAATTAACAAAAGCCGTGTACCAGGCAACTTATATTAATGTCCCAAGTAACCTGTCCAATTTAACGGAAATCAATAAAAACACGGTGTATAATAAATTTTCGGGTACATAAATGGTCATGCGCAACGTCCTCTATAAGCACAAGTTAATGAAATGCCTTTTTAGGAACCTGGTTATTAAACATGGCCTTGTTAATATTCAATTGCCATTTTGAAATTTTACGAGGGATGTTTGAAATGATTAATTTTGATGTTCGTACGAATTATTCGTAAATTTGATTCATAATAACATAAAATGTGTGGTTAACTATGTTTACAAGCCCCTTATGCAAATTATAAATATTTGAACATTCATCATAAATGCACTGGGCATGTAGTACTGGGATACCGTGATTGTTCCATTAAAACAGTGCTTTTCATTTTAGACGTGTTTTGTAGTCGGCAAACAACAAACAGCTTTGTTCCTCACAATGGCATTGTTTTGTGTTATCCATATAAAAGACTAACATAACATTTACTTTCAACCGTGGCTAAGGTTTGCATGTTTAATTATTCATGCCGCTTCTCTTTTTATACACA
Source organism: Thaumatotibia leucotreta (assembly GCA_025490895.1). NCBI lineage: Eukaryota > Metazoa > Arthropoda > Insecta > Lepidoptera > Tortricidae > Thaumatotibia > Thaumatotibia leucotreta. Next base: position 7,852 of record JALPQI010017342.1, read on the forward strand.
TAACAGCATTGATACTTGGAACTTGTTTGCAATACGCTAGGTTAAAGGGTAATATATTATCACCAGAAAAAATACTTACATAACAAAATGTATGAGAACAGTCAAAATCTAGTTTCATCATTAATTCAGTTAAAGTTTAGTTAGGGTTAGGTATACCGTGCGCCAGCCGAAAAAAAAAATGCAAACAAATATGGCTGACTTTCAATAGCATTTGTTGTCTTTCACACATCGTGAAACACGTTCGTAGATTTATTTTTACACTAATAAATATTAATAATTTTAACTAAAAAGATGTATGTGAACAAGATTTAGGGTTTTTTTTTTAATTTATTTATCACAAAAGAAAACTTAGGTGGTAGGGTACACAATTTCTTTCGCCAAACTGTGGACAGTTTTTTGGCGAATAATACGCTCTAGTTATAATAACAAACTAGTTTTTTGCTCTGTGCGCGAGGCCCAAGGGCCTCGCGGGCCTCTCTTTTTGTCGACTGGAGGGGTGGAGGACTCGAGATTTATTTTTTATTTTCTTTTATTTTTTTATTATTGTTTTTGTATTAATATTTACTTTTGTCGCAGTAATAGGGCTTGTGAGCTGGACTCCTGCAGCTCGGCCTTCGGCCTCGCGAGCTGTCACGCCTCGGAGGGACGCTTCGGGCCTTCGGCCCTACGCGGAGCTCGGCCTCCGGCCTTCGCAGATTGTCGAAACGAATCGTCGGGCCTGCGTCGGGCCTTAATACTATATAAATTATAAATATTGGGTATGACATCCAATATTTATAATTTATATAGTATTAAGTAGTGTGACTACTGGAGAAAAATTAAAAGTACAAATCAAAATATTTAGTTAATAAATAATTTGATTTGTAGTTCGCAATATGTTCGTTACACTTTTTCATTGAGTAGCATGGATGCGTTGGACTCCTGCAGCTCGGCCTTCGGCCTCGCGAGCTGGCGCGCCTGTGTTGGACGCTTCGGGCCTTCGGCCCTACGCGGAGCTCGGCCTTCGGCCTTCGCGGCTACGAAGCTTCGCCTTCGGGCCTTCGGCCCTCATGCTCAGCTTATATAGTTACTCAGATGTTATAATACGTAGAAAAGCTTTGTATTCTCGCAGCTCGGCCTCCGGCCTCGCAGGTTACCGCGCCTCTATGGGACGCTCCGGGCCTTCGGCCCTACGCGGAGCTCGGCCTGCGGCCTTCGCTGGGGTTCGAAGCGAACCGTCGGGCCTGCGGCCCTCCGGTTCGCTTGTTAAGACAGTAAGGAAGGGCAGTTTCACCGCGTGGGCTCGCCCGTCGGGCCTTCGGCCCTCGGGCTCGCGCGGAGAGCACCTCGATCGTGACGCTCCGGGCCTTCGGCCCTACGCGGAGCTCGGCCTTTGGCCTTCGCGGGCTTGACGCCTCGCCATCGGGCCTTCGGCCCTCAGGCTCGGCTTATTAAGATACTGGGGTTGTTGAACGCTTGGTAGCTCGATTTGCTCGGAGCTCGGCCTTCGGCCTCGCTTTAAATTACTTGGAGGTGACGCGCTTGGGCCCTCGGGGTGAAGCTCCGGGCCTTCGGCCCTCCGCGAGGTCGGCCTTCGGCCTCCCACCCTGAAGCTCGCCCTTCGGGCTCGCTTAACATAGATTTATATTGGTTCTGGTAATGTTCCGGCCCTCCTGCAGCGAGGCCTTCGGCCTCGCCCAAAATTACTGGGGTTCGGGACCCCCTTGGGCCCCGGGAGTGAAGCTCCGGGCCTTCGGCCCTCCGCGGGGTCGGCCTTCGGCCTCCCGGCCTGAAGCTCGCCCTTCGGGCTCGCTTAACTTACTTGGGATTTTGACTTTTTGTTCGGGGTCGCCGCCATCTTGGATTTTTTTCCAAATTTTTTTCAGATTATCTTTCCTGGGCCCAAATAATGCCCGCATGCCAAATTTCAGCGCGATCGGACCATTATTTCGAAAAATCCATACAAATTTTTTTTTGTGCAAAAAATCTGAAAAAAAATTTTTCGGAATCTGGAGAGCCCAAAAGTCACGCACAGTGATTTCCAGCTCGATCGGATGAAAAAAAATTTTTCGAAAAAAAAAAATAATTTTTTTTTGCAAAAATTTTTTGCCCACCTGACAGCTCTCGGGGTCCTCTATGACATTTGGTCGAGCACCCCCCACCTATCTCCCCTCGTTTAAGAGTTCCCATACAAACTTTGACGGGCCCTACGGCGGCCATCTTGGATCCAAGAATCACAAAAACACTTTTTCTTTAATCTAGGACCCTCAGAGATTCTACCACAAAAAAATCCGGCTCGAAAGACCATTTTGAAAATTTGGTGCAATTTTTTTTTTTTTTTTCGGCAAAAATTTTTGCGGCTTCAAAAACTGTCAGCAGTTCCCTATGACATTTGGTCGAGCACCCCCCACCTAGGTCTCACCGTTTAGCCAGGCCGTTGAACATTTTTTGACCAGGAGGCGGTAGACCGAAATCCATATTTTTCTGGACCTACAATTTTGCTCCTCTATACAAATCACAAAATTTTTTTAGCATTTTCTTTACCGTTTAGAAATAAAACATCTATATGGGAAATGAGTCGGGATGCAGCTATAATAATATTAAAATAAGTGTGTGATGAGTACCTATACCCTCATCTACCTGCATATTAAACTAAACTACTAAACGCAACGTAAACAAATAAACAACAACACCCTCAGCTGATCGTCAGTGAACCCTGTCTTTCAAATAGGCTCCACTAACGGTCCGCTAATTGTGCTGGCGATGCTACAAAATATTGCTTTACCTACCGGTGTCAACCAAAGTTGCCACCACTGTCAAATTTAAGTTATACTTATGCAAATGTGTCGTCCCGTAGGTAAAAAGTTAAACTGGACGGTACTCATGTAAGATTGACCGGCTTGTCAAACTGGGTAGGTACCTATATTAATTTAAAGAACTATTTTGCATTATGTTTGAGGAATAGTACGCGAGTCTACTAAAGTAGTACAATACTAAGGGCCTGTTTCACAATCTCCAGTTAAAGCTATGTGTCAGATAAAAATAACACGCTCTCTTTATTCTTCCAGGTGAAAGAAAGAGATAGTGTTATTTTTTATCTGACAGATAGCTTTAACTGGAGATTGTGAAACATGCCGTAAAGGTAGTAAAACTTACTGATAAGGCACGTGAAGGTTGGTCCGAAAGTGGACCCGGGGAGAGGAGTCTCGGCCATGGCGCCCACGACCAGGTCCACGTCGCTCGGGTGCTCGTATACCTCCATTAGCTTGTCAACCACCTGTAGATATAATATGGTTCTATAGTTAGCATATAACGTGCTTATAGATAAATGCACTCTTATACTACTTATGAAACATAAAAACAATACATGCATTTGTATATATACATTAATTATACTAAGATAAAAGGTAAAAGATATACGTTGCTCCTAAGAGCCAGGCATGAGAAATATCCGTTTGTCATTGAAATGACAAATAACGACAAGAAGTAGTTGATTTTAGTGCGTCTAAATTTACCAGGCAAAACAAAATCTGTTTCAATTGAATCGAATTTCAATTTCATTTAAGTACTATAGTTAGGACCATGGGCCTTACAAAACTATAAGTACCTCCAATACTTACTCTTTCATGCACTCCTAACACAAATATGGTGTGACAGTGTCCAGTGAGCGGGATAGACTACGTATCACTATTGAGTTAATACAGTTAGACAGTGACAGGTGGTCGGGATGCGAGAGACTACGTCACTTTTTTGCTAGATTTGGTTGAAAAGAGTCTGGGGCGTGGCCTAAACAAAATGATCACCCCTGCACAAGTATGCCACTAACCTGTTGGTGGCTACTCCGCAGAGCGCGCGGTAGGCTGCGTAGCCCGGCAGCCCGTGTCCAGCGCTGCACGTCCAGGGTCAGCCGTGTCCAGCACGAGTGCACTAACCTGCTGGGGGATGGCGTCAGCGAAGTGCTGGAAGGAAGAGGCAGGGAGACCACAGAGCGTGCGGTAGGCCGCGTAACCCGGCAGCCCGTGCCCAGCGACAGCCGTGTCCAGCACGAGTGCACTAACCTGCTGGGGGATGGCGTCGGCGAAGTGCTGGAAGGAAGAGGCGGGCAGGCCACAGAGCGTGCGGTAGGCCGCGTAGCCCGGCAGTCCGTGTCCAGCGCTGCACGTCCAGCGCCAGCCGTGTCCAGCATGAGTGCACTAACCTGCTGGGGGATGGCGTCGGCGAAGTGCTGGAAGGAGGAGGCGGGCAGGCCACAGAGCGTGCGGTAGGCCGCGTAGCCCGGCAGCCCGTGTCCAGCGACAGCCGTATCCAGCATGAGTGCACTAACCTGCTGGGGGATGGCATCGGCGAAGTGCTGGAAGGATGAGGCGGGCAGGCCACAGAGCGTGCGGTAGGCTGCGTAGCCCGGCAGCCCGTGTCCAGCGACAGCCGTATCCAGCATGAGTGCACTAACCTGCTGGGGGATGGCATCGGCGAAGTTCTGGAAGGATGAGGCGGGCAGGCCACAGAGCGTGCGGTAGGCCGCGTAGCCCGGCAGCCCGTGTCCAGCGACAGCCGTATCCAGCATGAGTGCACTAACCTGCTGGGGGATGGCATCGGCGAAGTGCTGGAAGGAAGAGGCGGGCAGGCCACAGAGCGTGCGGTAGGCTGCGTAGCCCGGCAGCCCGTGTCCAGCGACAGCCGTATCCAGCATGAGTGCACTAACCTGCTGGGGGATGGCATCGGCGAAGTTCTGGAAGGAGGAGGCGGGCAGGCCACAGAGCGTGCGGTAGGCCGCGTAGCCCGGCAGCCCGTGTCCAGCGACAGCCGTATCCAGCATGAGTGCACTAACCTGCTGGGGGATGGCGTCGGCGAAGTGCTGGAAGGAGGAGGCGGGCAGGCCACAGAGCGTGCGGTAGGCCGCGTAGCCCGGCAGCCCGTGTCCAGCGCTGCACGTCCAGGGTCAGCCGTGTCCAGCACGAGTGCACTAACCTGCTGGGGGATGGCGTCGGCGAAGTGCTGGAAGGAGGAGGCGGGCAGGCCACAGAGCGTGCGGTAGGCCGCGTAGCCCGGCAGCCCGTGTCCAGCGCTGCACGTCCAGGGTCAGCCGTGTCCAGCACGAGTGCACTAACCTGCTGGGGGATGGCGTCGGCGAAGTGCTGGAAGGAGGAGGCGGGCAGGCCACAGAGCGTACGGTAGGCTGAATAGCCCGGCAGCCCGTGGTCGCGGCCACGCTGCACGTCTAACGCCAGCGCATCCAGACCGCCCAGCCAGCCGTGTCGCACCTGCGCGTGTACAAGTATCTTATATAGTCTAACAATCGGTGGCAGTAGAAAAGAGCGGCAACTTAAAAAAATCGCAGGAAAATAACATGTCGAATAATTCCAGTGTTTAATCTAGCGGCTATCTAATCTAAATTCTAGACAGACTGTTAATTTTTGCACCAGTAACGATTCATCGTAGGAAACCGTGCTGGATCGGGTCTATCGATCGTGCTCTCGTTTCGGAGGCCAAAATTCGCTTTGGACTAGCGAAACTAGTAATGTAAGTAAGAAAATAATACAAAACAAAACTAAAGCATAATTGGAATAGGATGCGGTTTTATCGCTAAAAAGTTCTCTTTTTCATTTCACAAGTTACCTATAAAAGATTATTTAAAAAAAAATTATTTAAATACATTATGTATACTTTTCACATGTTTCCTATACTTTTGATAACATGCAATAAATCAATTAAATTGAAAATGATAATTTGAATGTCTACTACCCATGCCTAATTCTGTATTCACCAATCGAATGTTTTTGACAATGGCAATACGAATGGTTAAACCCACGTAACATAAGCGTATGATACGAGTAAAACACTTTGTACCACGGCATGGCCTTCCCTCTCCATAAATCACAAATTTCGGTAATACAGGAGAGACGTGATGTATAACAGATTAACTTGGTAAATAGGTACTGCGATGCTTATGTCTCACTATCCGTTAGCACTGTCAACAACATTTCAAATTCTGTAAACAGCATATATTATGTAAAGTAACGACATACGATCGGTAGGTACCTACTTGTAAGTAATGATAATTTATCACAGGTTTGTGTAATTTATAAAACATTTAAAAGTCGGTATTACTTGAATGAACAAAGGTGTTAATGAATGTTAGCAATAAATAATTACGACGCGTCGCGACGGCATTCATTAAAAACCAACACATCACTATTGTATATTTAAATGCAAACATTAAGTATCAATAACCGTGTGCTTATTCGGTCTGTTCATTCTCGTTAGCTCATAACGTTTTTTAAATGGATTATAAAGTACGTTGACTGGTTAAAAAAAAGTATTTACTAAAAGTTAAAAGCATCTAGATTACGAAGATAGTTAAAGATAAGTAATATTTATGATCCAAAATGTATGTTCTCATGAATATATATATGTACCTATGCGCGACGTGTCACGCGTAAACAGCGTGATTGCCAAGGTTGCAGGATCAAAAGTAGGCAATCACTTACTCGTTCATTTTTGTCTTTCCTACGTCAATTGCGTACTTACTAATTAAGTTATAAACATTGCGATTATGATGGCATTGCGGTATTGAATAATGTGTAAGCATTTATTTTTATTGTAAGTTAACAATTTGTCATCATCGTGTTAATAACACGCAAAAATGAAAAGTCGAAAATAAACACTATACTCGACTTTGAGTATAGTATTTATGTTTAAAAAAAGATTCACTAAAGCGTTCCTATTATAACGCTATTCCTATATTATATCCTATTAGGTATAATTCCAAGTTCTATTCTTGCCTAGCCTATTTAGTGTTAGGAATATTTATGCATGCCTACATTATTAAAAAACCGTTTAATAACAGTTGGACTCACGAGATCACAAAACCAGTTACCTATTTAGTCTAGCAAAAATGCTTAAAATTTAAATATATATGACCGCTTTTAGCCTATCATGAGCTACTATTTATGTCAGATGATAAATAATGCAAATTAGATTTTTTGTTAATCGGAAGATTACCAGATTCAAATATTATACTTACATTAGAATTTTAGAATAATCTTAGTATTAAGTAGATTACTGTGGTTCTACGAGGTGCATTGTATGTTTACTACTGTAATATGTGTGCAAATTTTAGTTTATGTAGACACTAAAGCTATCTTTGTATTTTAAAAAAATCCATATCACATGGGCACATGGGTGATATTGGAATCATAATTGTATTGTTATTAGTAATATTCATAGATTTATATACAGTGTGTGTCCATGACCCGAGCTTTTACGAAAATGGGTAATAATACGCATTACTAGCAATCGTTTTCAAGTGTTAACATTTGACAAATAATTAAATTGACCGGACAATTAATTTTATTTCATCCGAACGATCAATGTAACGCGTGTACTGCTTAGTTGTCAAACGTTGTGAGTGGCTGCGATCTGTCATTGTGAAGTGCAAATTAACGATCCATTTTGAAGTACGTTGCTTCTCAATTAACTTTTCTTCGAAAGTTAATTACTTTTACAATTAGCATTTGGAATCGAATAATGTTCACGGTTTGGCTAGAAATCAGCATCGCATTCCTCGGTTTCGATAAAAGTCAGTATCGTAGACACACTATATACTGTTTCATATTTGCGAATTCATATAATCGGCTCTGTATTTCTATTTTAAGACTTATAACCGCGTTATTGTGTAGCTGTTGGAATTCCTTCATAAAATAAATAAAGAATATAATTTGATAAAAGAACTTACATCATCATCATAGTTCAAGTCCATCCCCTGGCTCTTCTGCTCAGCCATGCCTCTGAGGATCTTCTCCAAATTGCCGTTCACCAAGGCAGGCTTGAAGAAAGTCTCCTTGAGGCGGTGCGACGTGACGTCATCGCTGGTGCCGACCAGCTCGATGTCTTGGTCAAGCATGGTGTGTACGAAATGGAAGGCGGCTGTCGCGAAGGAGTTGCTGACGGTTGGGTTCACGTCAGAGTTGTAGCCAGTGTCGTAGCTGTCGTATAGCTCGTCGAAGGCTTTACCTGGTCAAATTCATTTTTATCACTGTTTTACCCCCTTATTCATAAACGGACGTAATTATGCAAAAGGGAACCCACATTAATTTTTTATTCTAATTAACACTTTAAATCACAAGAAACAAAGTCAATATTTAAAATGACAGATTCGTGTGGATTGGTTCCCTTTTGCATAATTACGTCCATTAACGTCTCTTAACTTACTAGTTAATATTCGTATTAGGTATCTGGAATCTCTAAATAACGCTCTCAAATCTTTAAAAAAAACTCCCTTATTTATAAACATCACCTAACTTAACAAGCCGCTAAGTACCTACTGTTTGTACCTTTCGGACTTGTAGACATATTGGTAAGACCGAAACAGACAAACAATACTTAGCGGCTTATTATTATAACTTTGAGAAATTGAGAGCGTAATATGAATATTTCAGATTCCAGATACCTAATATGAATATTCGATTACCACTTATACTACTTGCCGCGTAGTGTCGGCGGTATGAATTAGTACATTACTACCGAGGCCGCGAAGTGCCGGATAGTATTCGGACGGCAACCCGTCACTTCATGGCCGAGGTATGTATAATGCTTTTCTCAAACATGCAATGAAATGAAACAAAAAAAATACCTTCATTCTAAGAAATTATAAGTCAACTACATAAGTCTTTGAAACACAACAAAAGTCAAATACTTTTTTTTATATTTTTAGTCCTTGTGGACAGGCGAAAGCACTAAGCTATACTGCCTTAAAAATCAAATACGACACCGACGCCTCATTTTTTTTAAGTTTGACATGTTTGAAAGGTGCACATTTTTACTTTTAAAAAGCGGTATGCGGACGATGCGGTCTGTTGGGTCCAATTAATCGCATGCGATGATCGGGGCCGACGGATCGCAACTGCTTTTTAAAAATTATTTTGAGTAGTTATTGTACATATTTTAAATTATATAATTTAAATACTTAATTATAACTGCAACAATTAGCCAATCATTTTTTTAAATACTAATATTACTTACAGATAATTATTGGCTAAAAGCCAAGATGCCAGGTCACAACCCTATGTCAAATGAAAATTAAAAAAGAGGCACTTGCCGACCTAGGCAGGCAACGGGGTACTTCCCGGTCGCTTTTTAGGCACGTAACTACAACATTTCATTGCATGTTTGAGAAAATGTACATTACACCACACCAACTCTTCCAGTGAGTGTCGTAAGAGTCGAGTAAGGGATTGAAGTGTCACTTAATAATCGTTTATAGCATTGAGAATTGGCAGCAGCATCACAGTGGACACCCTACTGCAAACTCCAAACCGCTTGCCCAGCGTAGCTATTCGGCATTTACTTCCTAATGCGTCCATAATCTCTAATCACTACATAGTATAAAATAAAGTCACTTTTTCTGTCCCCATGTCCCTTTGTACGCTTAAATCTTTAAAACTACGTAACGGATTTTGATGAGATTTTTTTTAATAGGTAGTGTAATTCAAGAGAAAGGTTTTTATGTAGGTATAGTACCCGTGCGCAGCCGGGGCGGGTCGCTAGTAGATAATAAGAGATGATGATGTGTTACCTGTGAGCGCCGGCAGCCAGTGCGTATAGGTGATGTGTTGCATTTCCGCGACAACGATGCGGCGCGCCTCATGGAAGAGTCTGTCGGAACCCCACGCTGGATTGAGCGCGGCTAACGCTCGAGCTACACGGTTGTGTTCGAGCGTTAGCCGCGCTCAATCCCGCGATTCCCGCGACAAAGTGTCACTTAATTGTTTATAGCAGATTGGGACTGGGCAGCAGCATCATAATGGACACACTACTGCGATAGCCAACCCACTTGCCCAGCGTGGCTATTAGGCATTTACTTCCTAATGCTTCCATACGCATAAATAATAGGAGATTGACCAGTAGTCTACTGGATGCTTAGCCAAGTTGCCAATCGCTAGCGCTTTGTGGGTCATTGTCAGATTTAGGTTATCGTCTTTTCGGTGGACATTCCAAAAGTTAAGGAATTCCTGTACAAATTTTGGGATAAGACAATTAACGGTACAACTAGGTTCCCCGGTCTATAGCCCTATGCAATCAAATCGTAACGTACATTTATAAAAGCTCTTAACTTTTGACCACCGTGTGGACAACGTTTGTTTTTCGGACTGACAATGACCCTTGTAGCGTATCGTAGTTTTTCCTCTTTGTCACTCTTTCATATTAGTGCGACTAAGACAGTTAGCTGCCTTTCGCTTACGATTGACGATTAAGCGTTAGCGATTGGCAACTTGTCTGCACCCTGATATAGGCTCGTGATGTGTTACCTGTGAGCGCCGGCAGCCAGTGCGCATAGGTGATGTGTTGCATTTCCGCGACAACGATGCGGCGCGCCTCATGGAAGAGTCTGTCGGAGCCCCACGCGGGATTGAGCGCGGCTAACGCTCGAGCCACACGGTTGTGCTCGAGCGTTAGCCGCGCTCAATCCCGCGATTTCCGCGACAAAGTGTCACTTAATCGTTTATAGCAGATTGGGACTGGGCAGCAGCATCATAGTGGACACTCTACAGCGATAGACAACCCGCTTGCCCAGCGTAGCTATTAGGCATTTACTTCCTAATGCGTCTATAATAGATAATAAGAGATTGACCAGCAATCTACTGATATAGGCTTGTGATGTGTTACCTGTGAGCGCCGGCAGCCAGTGCGCATAGGTGATGTGTTGCATTTCCGCGACAACGATGCGGCGCGCCTCATGGAAGAGTCTATCGGAGCCCCACGCTGGATTGAGCGCGGCTAACGCTCGAGCCACACGGTTGTGCTCGCGGACCCATAGAGCGTACATGCTGGTCAGCCACGGATGCATGTTGGCACGGACGTCACCTGATAAAGGGCTTTGTTAATGCATGACTAGTAATTGGTTATTGTGTATAAGGAGGCGGGATAATAGACCGAATAAAATAATCTCTGCGCTGCGTGATTACGATTAGTTGATTACTGACCTATGATTTTTTACATGTCAACAAATCATGAGTTTCGAAGGGAACGGTAATTAATTACATTCATTAGTTCTACGGTTATTAAGCAACAAATGAGTGTAAGTCAGTGATCCGCCGAAAACTATGAATTGACTCTGCATGAGTGATATCCTGATATCGTATGAACGTAGGTATATAATCAAAAAATAAATACTTAATACCTCAATAAATATCAAAAATAAAGTTGCTTATTGTAGTACAAAATACAAACATTTTGCAAAGTCTTCGTTCTGTACGATTAGTTTAATCAAACAAATTTATTAGGATATTGAAAATTCTGTCGGGTCAGTTGAGCTGTCTGATCAGAAAACTGTCGTAAGGTTCCACCAGCCTAGCATCTATTTAATATAGTAGGTATCAACCTGCGACCATAATACAAACATGGAAATCTAACGCGAGTTCAAAAATGCCCCCAAAATCGATTGTGCAATTGGACGTACTTATGCAAAAAGGAACCAACCAATCCACATGAATCTGTCATTGTAAATATTAACTTTGTTGTTTTGAATTAAGGTGTTAATAAGAACGAAAAATTCTTGTGGGTTGGTTCCCTTTTGCATAACTACGTCAAATTGAGCCAAGATGGGCAGGTACTTAGCGATTTTCTTAATACCGCGCATATATCGGCGCAACATCTTTGATAAATGTTCTGGCCCAGAACTATTTATAAATAGCGGTTTAAGTTTATATAGGATAATAATATAGAAAGTCATTAGTGTGATGTTTTGAATAGGGCGTAGCATTTGTCAACGATATTCCAGGACCGTTTTTGAAAGGCCACTTAGTATGGCGTGCAGCTTCCGTGTTTTATTTGTTCGTAGGTACAGGTACCAACTCACCAGTCTTAAAACAAGTATCGCTGCTGCCGGTCACGAGACACTGGGCAGTAGGGTCAGCAGACAACGGAGGCAGGTCACCAGCTCCTGAGGTCTTGAGAAGGCCTCCCTCCTTTTCGCGGAGCGCAGCGGCCTCGCGCCCGTTGGTTCCGTACAGTTGGGAGCCGTCCATGAAATGCGTGGCTTGGTTCATCTGGGAAGCAATATTTTGGAATTTGTTTAGGGGTTTCTTTAAGGTATACGAGTACAGTGATCTCTGACGATGAGTGTAGTCATTGTAGACATAAACGAATAATTTTTCACAGATTTCATTAAAATTAACGACTTTTTTTATTTGTCCTTACAAAAACAATTAGCACGCAATGAGTATATCAACTATAGGATCTCCGTCGTCTGCCGTCACAAGACAATATGACTATCTACTGTCTGTCTATGAAAAATAAACTAAGTAAAGTGTACGTTACGTTAGTTACGAGCATTGCTATTTTGCTACTAATTTTTATTTTAAAAAATGCTTAACACTTATATTAGTTAACGCTATGTGTAAATTTTGTTTCGATTCATAGCACTAACTGTTTAAAAGGTTCGGTAATATAGGTTCGTAAATAGAATACACACTGTATTAAAGCCACAACCACATCACATCATAATAAGTCGGAAGTTTAAATACCTAGTTACCTATAGAGAATCAAGCTTTAGCCCTTCGTCTGTGGTTGCTAAGGATCAGTACAATGGATTTTTAATTCAAATTATGAATTGATTAGAGTTCAATATCTATTGTACGGATCGTTATCAAACACAGACGAAGGGTTAGAAGATATTTCCGGAAAACGCATAAAGAGACTAGGTAGTAGGTATAACGTTAACGTAATAAAATAAAAATTTATGCTCAGTAAGTATGTCATTGTCGCGATACGTAGATCTATGTCAACCGTAGGTATTATGTAGGTACAGTTGAAGAAGACTCTTTAAATTTTCATAAGTACCTACTCAATTCATGCAAATTGCCATTAAAAACTGACGACATTGGCAACCCATAGAAAAAAAACCTAAGATCTTAATTTTTTAATTTCATTACTTTGGTTATTAACGGTGATCGGATTAGGTAGTGCCATTTCGGGTGAATGACCTTAAACAATATACTTAACATGGATAAGCCTCGGGATCCTGGGACTTATATTTTTTACAGGACATTTTCTTGTTATGTCATAAATTGAATGAGAAAATAAAAGGATTTTGTAATTGTGAATACATCTTTTATTTGATGTTTTTATAGCTGCTACTAACAACAGTAGTAGAAGCAAAACAATTATTAAAGAAAACTCTATGACTGCTTTACTTTAGACCACCAGAACCTCAGTCCAGTTAGAACGAAATCAAAGTCCAGTGAGATCGGCCAAAAGAGTCCCAATAAGAGCGTCTCAAAGTCCGGTAAAGAAGTAAAAATGATTGATTAAACCAATCATTTAACTACGAGTGTGAAATTTACAACTAGAAAAACATTAATAAAGGCACACATATGACAAAATTAGCTATTGTGAAAAAATACCCTTAAAACCATGTTCGATAAGTAAAATTAGACTATTTTTTATCAATATCAAACTGAAAGTAAACAAAATAACTATAACATTGTAAATTTTCGAACAAAAATTTTACTTTTCATATTAAATGTCGGGCTTAGAAGTTATGTCCACACTAAGATAGCGTACCGAAGTCCCGCGAAATGGCACTACCTAATCCGATCACTGGAACTTATTAAGTATTACGCAATATTTTAAGAGTTCACTGTTAATTAACTTCACGTTTGAGTGAGATCACTAGTGTCTGCATCAACAACTTATCAAGGACAATATAAAAGCTCCTTAGCTTGGCATTGAGAATAAATGTGCGAAAAAATGTCAATAAATCTTCGACCAAAATACCAATAATTCACATGAGTATAGAATATTGTGGAAATTTCCGATGTTATAATATGTGGGTTCTATATTCTTATCACTACTATGTAATGATTATCATTAAGTCAGATAGTGATAAGCCACGGTCTATAAATCAGACTAAACGTAGGTATCTCCGTAAAAACGTGGGCAGATCAGAAAAGTTTGAGATTAGAAACGGAAAATTTCCAGAAAATTATACGATGAATTGACTAATTAGTCAAGTCGGGTAAGTGAAACAACAGGGAAAATGAAACACTAGGTACATACATTTAGTATGAAGAAATGTTACCTGGGTTGAGCGAAACATTTTTCATTTAAGTACCCATTGTACCCAACTTGACTATTACCTATTTATTTCCAAAAGTACAATATTGTACTGGTTCTCGATTCGACTGATTGGTTCGTACGACTCGAATAGAATATTCTTTTTAGGGTTCCGTAGCCAAAATGGCAAAAACGGAACCCTTATAGTTTCGCCATGTCCGTCTGTCCGCAGCATAGCTCAGTGGCCGTTATTGCTAGAAATCTGCAATTTGGTACAGGTATACCTACATATTAATCATGCCAACAAAGTGGTACAATAAAATCTAGAAAAACATTTTTTTTCGGGTACCTCCCCCCAACTGGTGAAGTGGGGATGATTTTTTCTATTTGCTGTAATCCTCTAATGTGTGGTATCATTGAATAGGTCTCTTAAAAAGAATAAGGGTCTTAAAAAAAATTATTTACTAGAGTCAATATTTTCGGAGATAATCTCTCTCCAAAAGAAAAAAAATATGTCCCCCCTCTAACTTTGGATCAGTAGGTCCAAAAAATATGAAAAAATCATGAATAGTGGGCTTATAAAATACTTTAAAATAAAACTATTTCGAACATAGTCGGCCCAGCCGTTTTTGAATAAAACTGAGCTTGGCCCGACATGCTTTTGGCCGGTTTTTTATTTATTAGTTTCGTAAACGAAACCCAACCGAAAAAAAAACAATATCTTGTTTCATATATGTGTAATGAAAGCCGAAAGGTCAATGAACTAGTAATGTTTATATTATACAGTAGCAACTGAACGTATTTATTTGCAGGGTTAGTACAGTCAGCGATACAAGTCCTAAAGCAAAATCATTAATATATTTTGTTAGTTTATAATTTCGTTGAGTTCGATAAGGTTCAAAATAAACTGTTATCATAAAACATTTAAACAGTCTAGTTCGCTTGTTTACGTGTTCAGTTTTACCTTGAGATCGAGTTGCATGAATTGCGCTCGCTGTTATGCAAGTAGGTACCTACAAGGGTAAGTACTTCCAACGTTTATATAATTGAAACGGAACGACGAATACGTACATATTATTATACTAGACACCAAGTGAGTGCATACTACTTCTAGTAAACTGCACACGTATACGTATTTATATCAGAAATATAAGAGCTGATATTTCTTCAAGGTATCTAAGTGTACATACTAAAATTAAGATAATATATATGATTAAAAAACCGACGTTTCTTAAAACATATAACAACGAATCGAAATGTAAGATGCATAATATAATGTCAAAGAGCTAAATTAAGTAAGGTTAAGACACATAGTGAACACTTTTACAACACCTAGTAAATAATTATGTTATAAACATGTCAAATAGAAAACTTAATGAATGGAGTTGGATGTATACTTTGAACGTCAATTATTGTCATTGAAGTTACTAGTTAAAAGAGTCTATCAAGTGACGAGATAGGTGCTGCAAGGATATGCTTGTTAGCATTACAAAAAGTCGTGCTCGGTAAAATACTGGTAAACATTTAATATACCTATTCATAGTATGTCATCATGTGAATACCACAATCCTATTCTGATAATTTCCCGGGAATAACCTTTTAAAACGATAATAACTACTTCTAGTAACGTATAACGTAGATAAAAGTTCAGACACTGTATATCAGTAACACTCTTCCAAGACATGACCAATACCGACATACGAGGAAACTATAATATAATGCCATGTCATTTTGAATAATTGGTTAATTTAGTGAGTCAAATTATAACTTTAAGATGCAACCCTTTATATGACGGAGTATCAATATTTAATAAGATAACCTTAATCTTATAATTATATTTGTGACCAATGAAAGAAAAGCAACTCACCTGCTCTGAAGCACCAAAACTGCAATCTCCTCTGTACGTAGTGACCGATCGGGTATACTCCATGCAAGTTTGGTATTCCCTTTTGTAGAAGAGATCGTCAAAAGGCACAGAGATGGGCATGCAGCTCGGGTGTAGGTAACGAGGCGATAGCGCTGATCCATCATTATCACAGCAGCGGATCGGCTTGTTGGTGTGGACTAGAAACATTAAAATAATATCATCATTTATGGGCATTGAATAAACAACATTGAACACACAAACACAAAGCTTTATCCCATAAAATATAACCGACGAAGAGCCAACGCATACCGCATTTCATGAAGACTGCTACATTGTATAAAACAGGTTTTACATCCAGGGTGATTGCCCGTGGCTAAACATAGACCTATTCCTAACTGGAAATAGTGGTTATATTAAGGGACCATTCCAAGAACTATTACATATAGATAAGTATTGAACAAAGCATGGAAATCTTACTTGTTTTCCTTACAGGGATGTGAACCAAGTCTTGGTATATGAACTGACTCCAAATTGGCAAGGCGATGGTTTTTTTGTCATCAGGCCGATCTAAGTTACTAGTAAGTTTCGTGCTGACTAAACGGGCTGATGGTAGCGGTTTATTGTTCGCTGAAGTACGAGGCTGAAATAAAAAAAAAATGTTTAGCCCTAAATAACAAAATGTTGATCTGCTGGGCATTTCATCTGAGTTTTTTACGAACCTCTTCAATACCGTCGGCATATCTTGGGTGTAAAAGCCTCTTGTACCCAGTTAGTCCTTGGCCCCAGGAAGATCGCACGGGATTGTTACACGAGCCATCGAAAGAGCGATAACGTGATGATAGCTTGTTAGAACGACATGCTAGCCTTTCAAGCGCTGCACACTCCGGCCCATATTCACTATCACGCAAGTTCAAAGTACTAACATAACTCGCACACTCGTCCTTAGCCAAACCGTACCTAAAATAAAAACAAATATGTAGGTACATACTTTATAATCACCTCCAAATCTCAATTAGGTAAGTACAAAGAAAAGCCAATGTTCCATTTCCATTTAAAACGAAGAACACGATGGGGAAAACCTTACATTACTTAACTAACTAACCTTGTGCATCTAGTTACAGCAAGATTCTGAGACGCTTTAGTAATAATCATAGAGGACTTTTCATAAAGCATCGCGTCATCTGTAGGGAGACCTTGGATCATTAATCCTTTTCCTGGCGAGCCCGCCTTCGGTGTGATTCCAGCTGCGTTTAGATTTCGTTCTAGCCTCTCCAACAAAGAAACTGAGAACTTGCTAATACTGATAGACTTATTAGTTTGAATTCCAGTTACAGGTGGAAGTCTTTTTAGCATCTCTGCACTTGGAAATGGGAAGTCATACATTGGAGGCGGATGAAGATTATCTGTAAAGAGAATATAAATCGTAAAACAAGGTTCCTAAAAATACACACAGACATACGATTTTGAACCAAGTAGATTAAGAATACTCACCAGAATTTACTATTAAATTGAGTGGGTATGGAGCAACATGGCTCCCGAACGTTACGCCCGCCCACAGCACAACACCCAGCATAACCACCTTGATCATTTCTTCCAGAATACTGAAACAATACAAAGAACTTCGATTAATGAAACAATAATTATGCGAAGGAAATAGTTATTAACTATAGTTACGGCTTAGCAGCATTGACTAATCGAAACATTAATCACGCTCACACGGAATAATTGCGGCAATACGTATTTGCGACTTTCAATCAAATCTAATATGTCTACCAACCGGCAAATAAACGTAACGACCAATATGAATGAACCACTAACGATAACTGTTAAGTTTCAAATGAAACTGGTAAACAACTGAGCCAACAGTTTATAAGAAGATACATATTCTGATATCTGGGGCAACGGCTAAGGGTATCGTGTGACCTTTGCTGGTCCAGTCAGACCTTTAACATCTAGATAGGTTTCTAGATAACTAGTGTTATTACGTTTTGTTTCTCTTATCAAGGAGCCAAGCCTCCGATGATGTAGGGACACGCCCCCGGATCCTAGTACGTAGACCAGACTTTGTCCGTCTTGTATTGCCTAAACAAATTGAGGGTTCCGTGCCTGGAGGTTGTAGGCACTTAAGAGTATTATGCATTCATTTTTATTGAAAATCTATGAATAAGACAAAAACTGGTGAGGAATATTGAGTCACTGGTGCCTACTTAGACGATATGCGAAACAAATGAAAACCTTTGTATGGAAGATCCTAATTTACCTTTAAAACAATAAATATACCTAGTGCCTACTTACTGACCATTTGGATACATAGACGGCGTAACACTGTATACGGATATTCCTCTGTATCCATTCTGGACATAAGTAGAAGCGAATAACATGATGAAATATCGTTTAATAATGCATCATTACCAGTAGGTAATAATAACTTCGTGATATTTTAATATCATCTTATTATTCTCAAATTTTGTTTATATTTCAGGTATCATAACATAATATATAATAATAGCACGTGGGTATATAAATACGTGACTTTAAGAACGTACCTCTTTCCGGAAGCGGATTGGGGACCTCCGAATGATAGTTATAGTTATTATCGATGTCTATCCACGTTTAAGAGGTCATGACCGTTATTTATCTCTAATTAAGTTTCCAGATAGCTCGTTAACAAATGGCATACAATTTAGGTACTTAGACTAAACACATGCTATTTGATTAACTATGGTGTTTGTAAACAAACATCAGACATAAGAGTAGACACAAACAGTCATGTCAACAAAGTGCTATCTTCACCACGATTCTGGACAAAATGACTTGAACAAGATGATGCATTCGAAGCTCTTTATACCATGATATATGTTGGGGTATTTGTATTAGCATGTTGTTGCCAATATAAAAAACTTGTTTTTATTCAGGTTATTGAACTTTCTATTATGTTATGTTATTTCTTTAAGCCTTTGATGTCTCATTTAGCACGGTGCTAAAAGATACCTTATAAGTACACCTGATTCGAGTTTCGGAAATAACAAATGTACTTAGTGTTCAAGCAAGAAATATAAACGAGCTCTGCAACATACGCTGCACCAGTGTGTGGAAATCAATTCAAACTTTTTAAAACTTACCTGAGCTGTTGATGAATCATGAAGATAACTGAACAAAAAAGGCGTGCGACATCAAATCGCGAGGAACCTAGACGATGTCCTATTTCCTCACAGGTTTGAAAGATTAAATTGCAGTCAATTTCGTAAATATGTACCATGTACTGAGTACTGTCTGTGCAAGTTCTAGACGAGTGGACCAGTGTCTGTTTGTGATGATAAAGGTAAGTAAACTCATGATAAAATACGGTTACAGCCAAGCTACCTCCAATTTGCCTCGGCTGTTAACACCACCGTCTTTTTAAGCATCCCTCTCGTACAGACTTCCGTCTGCAGTGCTCGTTGTGAACGAGATGCATAATATGTAAAATATGTTACGCAGAAGCTAGCTCGTAATTTGATAAGTTTTCTATCAGAACATAGGCTATTCTGCTATTAACGTATCCTATATACTTCTTAAGTTTGACTAGCAAAGATAGTCCGTCAATTACTCAATATCGCCTGGTTATATTGATTCTTCCGAACATGGCCTACTACCGCGAAAATTGAAATTCGTAAATTTCGAGGATTTTTCTGTCATTCCAACGAAGGCGTCATTAGAGTGAGAGAGACAAATCCTCGAAGTTCGCGGTAGGGCCGATGTTTCAGTCGTGCAAAAATACATTTCAAGAGGAAATTTTAATACTTTTGAGCCCGACCGTACTTATATAAACTAGGTAATTTTTGAACGAAAGAACGAATGATCAACTTCATTTTTCATTGCCTACTTTCACCCACTCATTAAACAGCTGTTTCGTGTCTTATGTCATTGACGTCATTGTCATTTGACATGTTTAGGTTAGGTTAGGATTTCAAATTCTATTCATTTCAATTTTAACTAAGTCGTAAATAATACAGTGCTTACCTGTTGTAGAAGATCCATACGGTAGGTATCAAGCGAATAACACTTTTTGGCCTAATCTACTTAACACAAAATGTAGGTAACTTAGATAACTATTTATTAGTGATTATGATTAACATTACACTGACTATCTCCTAAACATAAACAATCAACAATAATATTATGATGCCGTCTTATCAGCTTTTCACCGACTGGACCGGGATCCTTTGATTGACATACATTGCGTGGCATTACTACTACTCACCCCACTACATTTGGAAAAGTAAGCAATGTATATAATACAGTATCGCGACCAGTGCCGGATTTACCAGTAGGCCAAGTAGGCCATGGCCTAGAGCGGCAGATTTTAGGGGCGGCAGAATTGGCAGCAAAAATATTTTTTTTTGGTGTCAATAAAATAATTTGGCAGATTTTACAAGCGGCAGAGTAGAAGCAAACTTTTTTAAATTTCGGCCATGGCGGCAGAATTATAGAGGGAAGGGAACGACCAAGTCTAACAACCATTACGATGAACTTTCAGTAACATAGTACCAACATCAAAATATCTATAAAATAATGTATCCCCTCATACAAAGTGAGTGATTAGTAGAGTTCAATAGCGTGGAAAAGTCAATTTCAACCAACATACTTGTACAGTGCTTTATATGAAAATTAATAACAATATGCGACTCTACCCTTGCCACACAAACTCTAGAAAGCGGTCCTTGAATTTAAAAAATTAAGAAGTTCTAACAAAAATTAAAAATCTGTCTGAGCATAATTAAACCATTTAATAAATTTCAACTAGGTTTTTATAGTCAATTAAAATTATTTTTACTACGCAAGTGCGGGTAGTTCTAAAAACCCGCGCAGCTCGAAGGTGTTGATACATTTTATCGCCAGTCTGTAGAGCACGGTTGTAACGTCATGCCCGAAACGTCTGGATAAAAATAAACGTAAATTTACGCGATTAAGATCCGTTTGTCATTAAAATATGAATTCAATCAATATTACAATAAAACCACAAGGTCGATATTATATGGCTTTAAAGTTATCTGATAATTCTATCTATAATTGTTAATTATCAGATATATTTAAAGCCAAATAATAATGTTTTCTGGTTTTATTGTAACATTGATTGATTTGTTGTTTGCGAGTGAGCGTAGTAAAAATAATTTTAATGAACTATAAAAACCGAGTTGAAATTTATTAAATGGGTTAATTATGCTCAGACTGATTTTTAATTTTTGAATGTGATAGATAACCTTAAATTGGGAAAATAAAGAAGTTTTCCGCTATCTAAACTATCTAGAGTTTGTGTGATAAGGGTAGAGCCGTATATTATTATTAATTTCCATACAAAGTACAACCCCAGTCCTCTTCGCATAAACTCTAATCTACCACTGTATCGGTCACGGTCACTGTATGTTGGCTAGGCGTCCAACCCTCCACACCAGCTAAAAGTTCGCGTACTGTACAAAGTAAGAGAAGGCCTGCTACCGCGAACACCAAAATTCGTAAATTTCGGGGATTTGTCTCCGTCACTCTAATGACGCCTTCATTGCCCGAAATTTAATATTTGCGGATTTCGTAGTTCGCGGTAGGAATGTTGGATTTCCTTTCCTGCCACGAACGCTCCGGTACGCACACACGACTGTGAAATGAAATACCTGTCAAAGTGTCCAAGTGTTCCTAAACGACTAATGTACGAAGCTTTTTTTACGTTTCGACTTTCTTCGTAATTTTCCTAACGAATTATTCGAATTAGCACAGTGGATAGGGGCGGCAAAATATAAACGGCCTATAGGCGGCAAATTTCTAAATCCGGCACTGATCGCGACTTACGTGGAATGTTCCACACACCCATCACATTCAGACCGCCTTCTGGAACATTTCTCTGGAGACTTAGTCTTGGTGGTTTCAGCGTTCAACATCGACTTTCCTTCAATGATCCGTTTAAACAACATAATAGTAGAAGCAGAATTTGCTGTTTACGACAATTATCACGTTTCACGCGAATGTTTAGTTTGTTGAGCACTACAGCTGACGGGACTTGCTCGAAAGAACGATGTTCCATTAGATTGGCAATGGAGCCAATTTCACCTCTACTGCCAAACTTGCACTGAATGGCAGCAGCAACTCACGATGCAATGGAACGAACTCGAACTCGACTCAATGCCCAGTCGCGCTGCGCAAGGCAAGCGAGAGACTCCGCCCCTCCCCTCCCCACTTCACCGACCCCACC